>CM066042.1:87473494-87580615 GCA_033557465.1 Ichthyophis bannanicus
TCACCATAAACCTTGAAAACACCACAAATATAAGCAAAATGTTGATCTGATCAGTGGCACAGATATCAATGTCTAAGTACACCACAAATATGGTTATTAGAGTGGTATCACACCAAATATGTCTGATGTATGTGGAGTGTGGCTCAGGGATGGTTGTTTGACGATGTTCCCCACAATGGGGTGTGACAGTAGCACTATTTCTATAGCCTAGACATGCATGCACTGTGTCCACGACTGCTGATTTGGCATAGACGGGAAAAACTAATTATAGTAGCACAGTGATGGCCATAGCTGTGGGATTGTGTGGCTGTACATCCAGTGTGTGTGGATGTATGAAACACCTTACTCAGCGCACAATGTTTGTACTGTGTGCAGTGTTAGCTTGCCATTGTGCATAATGATGGTGCTAGGTATTGTGGTCATACCCCCGACAGGGCTGTCCTCGGCAGGATGCATGAGGACCAGGGAACGTAGGGCAATGTTAAGTGAAAATTGCAGGTGTGTGGTCATCAGTAGCATGGACAAGGTTAGCCCAAGCATGTCTCCTGGAAGGTCAGTCTCACCCTGACTGAGTAGTTACCATAGCATGGCATAGGTCAGCTGTTCTAGTGGGCAACAACATCTTTGCAAACCGTGATATCTATGGGTTGCCCTTTGGAGCCCAATCACGAACGTAACTGCTCGAGTGAGTGTGCTAGACGTCCCAGTTTGGGTGGCAACAACATTGGTAACCGAGTAGTATGCAGTATGGATAAGCTATCAGACTGCTGGCAACCTAGTATGTGTAAGAGGTGCCACACTTTGAAGGGTGTGTTGACGAGCTGGAGCTTATCTGTGTTTGATGCTGAGGACCAGTCAGATAGTGGTGGTGGGCTGCTGAGCATGTCCAAAGGCATGCCATCTGTCTGCTGTCACCTTATTGATGGTCACATTAAATGCATGCCCCATGCTGTAAGTTGTATTTTCCACTGCTGGACAGAGGTTATCACTTTCCCACAGCAAGCCACCAGTGCAGTGATGAGTTCATGATTGTTACGTTTGGGTGTTGTCACATAATCCGTCCGTCTAACACCACTAACCCCCTCCCCAGAAACTAAGGTGGCGATGACAATGGCCACCACACAGGATATGACTGATGTGTGGTTGACAGCAAATGCTGCTTAAAGGGCTACACATCACAGGGAAATAACAGATGCACAGAAGTGTAAGTGTAAGTGCATCAAACAAGGTGCTACTCATTCAGGCACTGCGACTGATGTGGAGTCACAACCTAGGCTATCTTAGCTGGAGCCAGGTGCTGTGGTCATGGTTCTGGGTCTCCCCTCTAACATTCAGGGTGAAGGCACAGGACGCCGCCACATGTGTGATGTCCAAGACTAACTCTGTGTCATTAACCTACACGCTCATTAATCATGTACATTACGTAGGTGTTTCAGTGGCTGCATAAAAACCATAGTGCTTATATTTGGAGACTGCTTATTTACATGTGCAGTGCATCATGGGTATGTGTGATTGAAGTCTACGGTGTTACAGGATAAGCAAAACAGGTCATGGGTTGGACCATACTCAACTTGTAGCCAGCCAGGGGTTGTGTTAGCCAGCTATGGCAGTGGTTATGAAGCAGTCTCTCCGTTGAAAGTCTTAGCCAATGACATGTGTTTATGTTAGTACAAATCGAAGAAGATGCATGAGATATATATGCATTACAAGATGTCTTGCCAAACGGAGCGTGGAGTGTGGCCCTCCAGGCGTGGCCATCTACAACCATGACAAACATCTCTGTCATAAACGTTTGGAAATGGGGGCAAGGTGCTGCATGTTCAAGACATCCAAAATGTTCACATGAACACTGTGTAACATGCTTCTCTGCCTCTCCACCAACCACCAACATCTTATAGACTTATAGAAACTGCATGGTGGGCACATGAGAATTGAGGAAGTGGAAGTATGCACAGTGGAGTATATAGGAGTTTCATGTCAAGACATCTGCACTGGGTACAAGTCACAAACTAAAATGACAGAGGTGTTAAGACAGGGGTCTAAACATACAGACCTGTAGGGCCCACAAATCTGTGAGGGTTGCCAGCAGGTAGCTCTGATGCCTATAGATCTCATGCATATTAATTATGGGCTATGAACTGATCAGCAGGGACCTCGGCCTAGGGGGTTACAAGGAAGGAGTGTCTCTCTAGACACAGAGCTATGGAGGTTTCGCCCCTGTGAGGTCACAACGTTGTACAGACTCGGGTAATGCCCGGATTCTCCAGTGGGTCTAATTCCTAATATGGCTCTTCTGAGGGCTATTCCTTTGTAATGGTCATTTGGTGGTTGCACAACCAACAACACCCTCAATGACTGTAGCATGAAGGTTCCCTCAAAAGAGTACCTTACAAGGTTCCGTTTATTGGAACATTAGAAGGTGGCTGTTGTGGACACTGCACCCTCATATTGTCCTTCTCTGAAGTGGATCCTAGCGGTACCTGAGTTGCCACACTAGGTTATATGCAATGTCACAGTGTGTTTCTGCAAAAAAACAAATCCAAAACGGCAAAGGCCACAAAAAACCACCTGTTGATAGTAGATAGTTAAATGTGCAGCAAGTTATATAGATTAGGCCTGATTGTGTGAAGGCAAAACACGAACGTCTGTAAACATAGGTTAGGTATGACAGTGCTGTGTCGCACACCCCAGCCACTCACTCTGTATGTCAGCACACTCTCCACCCTAACATCTACATCCATGTTCCATTCGCATGGCAATCTCAATACAGCTCATATGTGTGCTATGCAACCTAATGTTGATGTAGCCATGTGCAGCTTGGAAACCCCCCCCAACCCCCCCCCCATGCCAATCACAGTACATAATGTATTGATTGACATTGAGATGGAGTAGTGCAATATGCATCTATTGCGACAACAATATCCCCATATCACCAGGGTGCCTGATAGGCCAATCTGATGGTCCCTCAAAAACACCTATTGTTGAAGTAGCAACAGTTGGTAGTGGCAGTCAGTGCCAATCGTGAAAAGGACGTTAGCACACCAACATCAAAACCAATGCCTAAGAACCCGATGTGCAAAGTGATGATAATGTTCAAGTCCCAAATACTGTTGTCAACACAAAACCGATTGAGGTAATTGAAATAGTTATGTGTTTGATATAAAAAGGGGAAGACACACAGCACTGTATATTGCAGTTGTTGGTGACGCATAGTGCGGCACCTACTTTCTCGCCGCAAAACAATGTGAGGCCTTTCGTTTTTTTGCGGCGAAGTTGAACGTAATGGTGTATAAAATTTGCGCCATGGTTGCCGGGACGCTGGGTGGCCACGAACATAGTTATTAAAACATAGCAGCAGATGCGGAGAGCAATGAGACGTGTTACGTCGCCAAGGTGCGCCAATCTCTGGTGGCGTCAAGCACAGTATGGACGTCATGGGACGTCAGCTAAACTTGCGTCCACTTGCGGGGCACAAGTTGCACGGTTAAAACATTGGAAATGTGTGGCATTTGCGGGGCGCTTGCGCGTCACGACGCGGCGTGGCAATCAGCGTGAATAATATCTCCAAAATGGCGATCCAGAACAAGAAAGCCTGCATTCACCCTCTCGGGAAGCTCCGAACCCTGCTCTCGCCTGATTGCCACAAGGCAGAAGCAGCTGTTCCTGGAGTACACAGCCCGGGCAAAACAGGTCCAGGTACAGCAAGAAAGTTCCCGCAGGGCCTGGAACGGCTACAGAGACGCTTCAATAGAGAAGCTGACTTCCCAAAGGACGTAAGGGGAGTTGAATTGGGGACAGGTCATTAGAAATAGACATATATATCTAGAGGCTGTGTGCATTGAAGATCTTCAATGCGTTGTTGGGGTCAGGTATTGTGTGTCAGTCTGTGCTGCAGCTGAACATACATCCCATATGTCTTTGTATAATATGTGGACAGGTTGTACTGTAACCAGTGGTGATTGATATGGTCCACACAGGGTCATGATGCTAGCCCATTACCTGGCATTTGCTGCTGTGGACGGTGCCCAACACATATCTGTAAGTAAAGCAAACCCAATAGATTCAGCTTCAATTATATCCAAACCCCCCCCACCCCCCCCCCCCCCCCCCCCCCCAACATCAAGAATATGGTGAAATGGGTAGCGGCGAAAATAAACCAGTTTCCGTCCACAGAAAGAGTAGGTGAGAGCAAAAGCATTCAATGGTAGGTTCAATCACCCAGTGATCTGGGTGGTTTTTGCCAATGTTGTTGCATATGCCCCCCTCCTATCCCCAGTGGTCCTGAGAGCTCACCACAGTTGGTCTATCAGTCACCCTGGAGATAAACGGTTCGTGTGTGCTCAAGCACCTGTAATACATACACCCTACACCAGGGGACGTAGAGAGCGCCATCACAAAAACGGGCTCACACCTGATCATCATGGTGATATTGGTTCTGTGGTGCTGTCAAACAGTACAAACCAAATTATCCCTAGTCCCAGGGTGCTGAAAGATCATCACAGTGGCCTGTGATGCATCATGGAGATATGGTTAAGTGTGCTGAAACAGTTCATTACATCTACCGACCCTATTTCCAGGGGTCCTGAAAGGCCAGCCCAGTGGTCCTTTCCATGTTATAATGGAGCGATGGTTCTTTGCTCAAACAGTTCTTACAGCTTCCCCGCTACAGCTTCCGGAGTCCTTGTAGGCCACTCCCAGCTTGCCTTTCATGTCCTCCTGTAGCTATGAGTTTCTCTGATGTGCCGTCTTCGCTCAAACAGTTTAAATAAAACTCACCCCTTAGTTCCAGGGAGTACTGAAAGGCCATCCCAGTGGCCTTTCATGTATCCTGGAGCTATGGTGAAAGTGGTGCTCAAAACAGTTTAAAATATATCTCCCATACTTCCAGGAGTCTGAACGGCCATCCCAGCGGCCTTTAATGTATCCTGGAGCTATGGCGGATGTGTGCTCAAACAGTTTAAAATATCTCCATAGGTTCCGGGGATCCATGAAAGGCCCATCCCAGTGGCCTTTCATGCTATGCCTGGAGCGCTATGGTTCTGATGTGCGAAACAGTTTTTAAAAACATCACCCTAGTTCCAGGAGTCCGAAAGGCAATACCCAGTGGCCTTTCATGGATCCTGGAGCTATGGTTCTGTGTGCTGAAACAGTTTAAAAACATCACCTAGCTTCCAGGAGTACTGAAAGGCAATTCCCAAGTGACGTTCCATGTAATCCTGGAGCTATGGTTCTGTGTGCTCAAACAGTTTTAAAATATATCCACTAGTTCCAGGAGTCCTGAAAGGCCATCCCAGTTGGCCTTTCCATGTATCCTGGAGCTATGGGATGTGTGCTCATAACAGTTTAAATATCTCCCCTCTTTCCAGGCTTCCTGAAAAGGCCATCCCAGTGGCCTTTCATGTATCCTGGCGCTATGGTGAGGTGTGCTGAAACAGTTAGAAATATCTCCACTAGTATCCAGGAGTCCTGAAAGGGCCCATCCCCCAGTGGCCTTTCCATGGTATCCTGGAGCTTATGGTGTTCGTGTGACTGAAAAAGTTTAATTACATCTCCCCTAGTTCCAGGCGTCCTGAAAGGCTCATCCCGAGTGTGCCGTTCATTGTATCCTGGAGCTATGTGTTTCTGTGGGCCTCAAACAGTTTAAATATCTCCCCCTATGTCCAGGAGTCCTGAAAGGCCACATCCCAGTGGCCTTGCATGGATACTGGAGCTATGGTCTGGATGTGGTCATTACAAAGTTCAGTGTAAAATATCTCCCCTAGTTCCAGGAGTCCTGAAAGGCCATCCCAGTGGCCTTTCAGGTATCCTGGAGCTATGGTGAGTGTGCTCAAACAGTTTAAAATATCTCCCCTAGTTCCAGGATTCATGAAAGGACATCCCCAGTGGCCTTTCATGTATCCATGGAGATATGGTTCTGTGTGGCCTGAAGACAGTTTAAAACATCACCCCTAGTTTTTTTCAGGAGTCCTTGAAAGGGCCATCCCAGTGATTTCATGTATCCTGGAGCTATGGTTCTGTGGGATGAAAACAGTTTATAAACATCAACCCTAGTTCCAGGAGTCATGATCAGGCCATCCAGTGGCCTTTAATGTATACTGGAGCTTATGGTTCTGTCGTGCTCAAACAGTTTTAAAATATCTCCCCTAGTTCAGGAGTCCTGAAAGGCCCATTCCCAGTGGCCTTTCATGTATACCTGGAGCTATGGTGATGTGTGCTAAAACAGTTTAAAATATCTCTCCTAGTTCCAGGAGTCCTGAAAGGCCATCTCCAGTGGCATTTCATGGTATTCCTGGAGCTATGGGTGATGTGTGCTGAAACAGTTTAGAATATCTCACCTAGTTCCAGGAGCTTCCTGAAAGGCCAATCCCAGTGGCCTTTCAATGTATCATGGAGATATGGTTCTGTGTGCTGAAAAAGTTCATACATTCTACCCTATTTCCAGGAGCCCTCAAAGGCCAGCTCCAGAGGCCTTTCAACTCATCCTGGCGAATATGGTTGTGTGTGAATAAAGAGTGTAAGAGATCCTCCCTTTCCCCAGGAGTCTTATCGGAGGCCACTCACAGTCGGCTATCACGTACCCTGTTGATATGTTGTGTGTGAATAAAGAGTTTAATAGAGCAGCCCTTTCCCCAGGAGTTGAATGAGGACGCACGACCGTGGTCTATCAGTGCAGCCCTGGTGATATGGTATTTGTGTGCCTAACACAGTTCAATACATTCTCCCTATCTCCAGGACGTCCTATGACCTGTGTAAGGTCCCTTGTCTTCATGATACGCCCACTGCAATGGGATATGCAGCTGATGATGTGTGGCACAACACGCAACCCCAATGTGGGCCGTATACGCCACATTGCATTGGTGGGTACAGCAGTTCACAGTGTTGGGGTACGTCTTTTAATTGACCAGGTAAGCCTTGCACATCACAAACATAGGTTCTGTTTGATGTGGTCACCTATCTCATCGGACACATGTCTGTGATAGTATCACGAAGCTTTGAAAAAGCTATGGCCACTATGTTTGTGATAGTGTGGTACAGTATTAGGTACAAAATCCCCAAGACCTAGGCAAAGCATATTACCAAAGGCGCGTAAACCAAGAGCCTAATAGTATGCCTCCTCCCTCTTCCAACTTTATGCATCAGTTTCGGTGTACCCATGCCTCACACCATTCCCTACAAATCCAGTCCCTTGTAGCAGGCTTGAAAAAGGAACTTGATGTTTGTTAGTCATGAAACCTTACAGTGCACCTCTTGTGGTTGGACACCACAAGACACCAAGCAGCCAAATGAGCAACAGGTGCGCGAATTTGCGTAGTGTGTTTGTTTTGCGGTGAATCTCGTCCAGGGTTTATCAAAATACCACACCTGCTGTTCAATCATACAAGCGTGTCATAGGTCATAGGGCCATGTTCCACAAGATATAGGCCTAGACGAAATGGGCACGGTAAGCTCAGAAATAAGGGGCACCTGCAGTTGTTGTAATGTTTGTGCTTAGGATGCTCGACCAAACATTACCCCATACATAACTACACCCCAACCTGCATCTCTCACACAGGATGGCCAGCAAGCATGATGGAAGGTACAGACCCTCCACAGCACATGATCAGTTTTGGGTAACCCTTTCCTGCCAACCTCATCCCACTGTTTCCCACATGTGTGACTTAGCCATGTTGTTAGCTGCTGATAGCCCAAAAATAGTTTCCATGTCTTGCATGATAACAGGTGGTCGCCCAGACACGAGCAGGATGCACACATTAACAAACATCCCTGTCCCCCTTGGGTTCTGTCGCTTTCAACCCCAACTGCTCCAATGTATCCCTATCACCCCGCTCCTGTTTGTGCCCAAACCATACACAACAAGAGGATGCAAATATTGGACAGCAAGTAGCATAACGCAAGCACAATGGCTTGGCTCCTAGAGACTGACATATTGTGACGATGACCAACATTGGTGAGTAGGGCTCAGTTGGTAATGGTGTTGTCCACCATGTGATAAACACATTCCATGTTGCCCATGATGATCCCCTGTGAAAGGTGTTTGAACTATGCTATAAATGAAAAAAAACACACTCAGGTGTAGATGAAGTGTCACCAGACCCAGGACACACTGTTCTATGTTTTTCTGGTTTGCCCACGGCCACCAGACGTTAAGTGCGTCACTCATGCTCGCCCCACCAAATATTTGGTCTCTCAACACACAGAGGGCGACGATCTGAGAAAGAAAGGGAGGGAGCTGCTGACTGCACCATGGCGCATAAAAACCTTGAGCGAGTGAGGAATGCTGTAATCATCACACTGAGTGGATGGTGCGTATTGATGACATGGCTGCCCACACCATTCAGAGGTCACAGTGGCCCATCAGGTGTGCATGGTAGCGCGGCTGCACTGGGTACATGTGATTGGTGTCACAAAACACCTAGTTGCTGATGCCTGTCATCTTACACAGGGAGCATGATGACAGTGACGAGAAGCCCCCACCGTTAGCCTCTGCCTATGCTGCCTCGAAGGTCCCCCTCCCCCGCGCTTGTGGCCCGATTGTGGATGGTGGTAGTCCTGGACACCAGGTGGGTAGGAAGGCAGAGGGTCCTGCAGACGGACACCGACGGAGGGGGTTCATGGGGGATGCTGGGACGGAAGGTGTGGGTGCCAGGGTCACAAGGGGGGTGAGGGCGCAGGTGATGTGGGTGGGGGGGGCGGTGGTGGGGGGTGTTGGGGGAGGATTCAGGGGGGGAAGAGTGGCCACCGGGTGTCTGGTGAGAGTGTGACAGAGAGGAACAGTCTTCAGCACAGGGCCCTGTTGGCGCCCGCCATCAAGGGCAGGTGGCGTCCAAACATTCCAAGGGCCCCACACACAGGGCATGCAGATGACACCCACCACAAACACCAGAACGAACAATGTGTGTGTGTTCGGTGGCAGAATGTGTTGTACATCTGTTGTGAGGCTCTGGATTGCAATGGAGCAAGCGTGTGCACAGGATGGTGCACCTGCAGGATATGGGATGGCGGGCAGCCATGGAATAGGGTGGTTGCTGACAGTGAGCATCTGCCATGTCGGCAGCCCACCACCTGAAAGGGCCGTCACATGGCATCATTGATGGTGCACCTGTGACGTCGCCCACATGTGCCCTGGCGCTGCCCTGTACGCCCATCACGGGGCGAGGATGAGGGGAGGGGGGGGTCATGTGGTGGGGTCGGGGTTTAGTGTTGGGGGAGTGTGATTATTGCGGGGGTGTCTTGTGTCGGAGGTGTGGGAGGGTTCTGTTTTTGTGGGTGGGTGATGGCATTTTCACCCCTAACCCTAGATATGTATATAGTTGTATTTTTGTTTGTACATCTTAAAGTATTTTTTGGCTGAACCAGGTAATGGTCACGTGTCGCACGTACGAATAGGACTATCAGATGCCAGCATGTCATATGTGTGCAGCCCATACATTCCTGCCGGGTAAACATGCGTGTTATACCTCAATTGGCACCACATGCAGTGTGTCGGGAAACCTCATGGTGTAGTAGGTGTGTGATAGCAGGGTGCGGCCATTACAGGGACCATGTAGGGGCGGGCCCACAGACGTACTTGCAACTAAGGTGATGCATAATACGTGACCCACATGGGTTCTCACATATATATATGAGCCGGCACAAAATATGCGGCTCACACATGTCGGCCCTCTGTAACATGACTCCCTATGGTGGGTTGGGGGTGCATTGATGACCACTTATATTAGGTGAGGGCAAAGGTCACCACATTATGGCACCCTGTGTCATGTATGACGGGGGTGCAGATGGTGATGCTGTAATGTGAACATAAAACAGGCCATTTATAGACACATTACCACTTGTGGTCCACATCTAAGGGTGGTAGGCCCTGTTGGTTCTGTAGAGTAACCGCGAGGTGCAGTCAGGTGTTGGAAATATATCCTAAATAGAGTGTGGGCAGAGAGATCTATGAATGGGAGATACCCTGTCAGCGTGGACGTGAAGTTTCGGGCCCCCTCCAGGGCTCGCTTTTGAGAGACCTGGATTACACCTCTGCCAGTATGGCAATCGTGAGATGGGCAAGGCGCAGATGTCCCCGACATCACACATGTTACCTAGAGTGTGTTCATATTCCTCCTCACCTCTCCCCACCACCAACATATTGCCATTGCCACCACCCGTTACTGCTGGTGAGAAACAGGGGAGAAATGTTACGCATTCCAAATAACCATCGATGTCTGGTGGACATCCTGCACCAGCCCAAAATAAATCGTACATGACAGAGGTGTTAAGGCAGCGCTCTCAAACTCCAGTCTTGGAGGGACACAACACCAGTAAGGTGGTCATTGATAATGGTAAATGGTGAGATATATATCGCCAGCATATGACATTAGGGATATGCTCAGGAACCTTGAACTGGTCTGCGGCTCCACAGTATCACGGTTCCACACCATGTCGTACAGGGATGTCTGTGCACACTGTGCCGGCTGCAGCGGCAGAGGCTGTGGTGAACACAATTGTGCTCTAGTGAAAACATCAACATATGGTGGATCATGGAATAGTATATGTGTTGTGGCAAAAGTAGCTTTTTTTTATGCAGTGGACATGGTTTGCAGATCCTATGGTCCTCCCACCCCCCTCTCAGAGCTACACACTGGGACCAAATGGACACTCTTTTTGGAAAGAGACAATGTATCTATTTTTGGACAGCTGTTTATTATCACAGCAATTCTCGTCATATAACAAAACTATTGTTACAAACATGTGTGTAAGACATATCAAAGGATCCCCCCCAGGCCAATACATAACACACACACAAACATACTAATCACATATGTCTTTTTTAACTGTCACATTATAACCCAAACCAAGCCGCAATAAACAGAATATACTATGTGAACATAGTTGCTAAAAGATGAAACAGTGCAACAGAGAGAAACCTTTGGTTTCGTGCTTGTACAGTTCCCTATATTATCATAGGTTACTGACGGCGTGGCTCGGCCACGCCTGCCCACGTCGGGCCCCACTCCCTGGCAAGGCTATATCATCCTACGGATACATGGTGGTGCAGGTGCAGCTTCCGATCCAGAACGGCACGTCTGCCCTCAAGGGCCTCACACATGCGAGTTTAGGGGCATGGGGCCTACGACCCCCTCATGTTAATGTCCGGTAGCGCAGCACTAAACATCCCTGGTGTTCCGCGACACAGCACAAAGCGAATCCGCTCCAGAACACAGTCGATTGGCTGTGAATGGGACACAGGGTGGTCAATGAACTACATCTCCACGAAAACACCTTCATAAAGCAACATGTTCATACACATACCACACTAAAGCTAATGAGATAGAGCTGAGTCATATGTGAACAAGGATATGGGACTAACACATATATCGCAGAGTACTACAACAAATAGAAACACAGAGGAAACACTATACAGGACGAGGATGTGGCGAGGACAACACAACAGTCATAACAATAGCTAGGCATACACACCCACATACTACTGAAGTGGCGGCAAACAGAATTGGGCAAGGACAGTCATCTCATATCCATATTTAGGTCAGGGGACAGCATGCAGCAGCCATAAACACCTCAGATGGCCAAGAAAGCATTGTTGTCCCGAGGTGTGTTTTGGAATGTCTGCAAAGGTCATGTATGGGTCCAGGGTTTTGCTATATGTGGCATAGAGATGCAACATGAGCTGTTGGGGCAAGGTACGGACCAGGAAACTGTGTTCTTATTGGTGTTTATGGAATTTGCTATTCTCCATGAGATGTTTGTACTGGATGTAGGCCTCATGAGGATGCCATATATTTGTGTAAGACTGTTTGTGGACGGCAAATCAGGTTTGGCCTGCCCTAATGATTGTTTTATGACATGACAAGGTATGGGCTGATTGGGTTACAATTGTCAGTGATGAGGAGATGGCTTGTGGGGTATAGTACACATTAGTCCGCATGTGCTGGTCCTTGGAATTGCCTGGTGCAAGGACTACACTGATATGTATGCTTGGGGTGTACAAAATGTACGTGAGCTGATGTTGGGGAATGACTAGAATTTGATGGTGCTGACAGACGTTAATCCCGTGAAGCATTTACGTGGTTTGTGGGAGTGGGTGTACCTTATGAACATAGCTGCTTATGTGAGTGTAGTTGAGGATAGACATTGGCATGCTGACTACGTCATTGATAGTGTGGGATGTCAGAGACCTACTCCACGGAATAAAATGGTTATGTTAAAGCAAATGTGACAATGTAGAGTGGATAAAACAGTACAATAGAGCTGTCTGGACACATAAACATCAGACTATGGTGAGGTGAGCAGAACTCTTGCACAGGCATTGTGAACGTGGATGCAGCAATTAGGACATGGAAAACAGTCATAACAACTAGACAACATTATGTTTTCCCCTTTCTCATTTGACATAGCATATGGATCCTTACAGGCTGAGCTTCAGTATGTTTATTTTGTACCCTGCTGCACGGGATAATGTATGTATGACAGTACAGATTGGTCAGATATCTCTATCTACCCACTGGCCAGTACCTATACAGTGTTGTGTCAAATTCCCTAGTTGCCTTTGTGTCTCCAATAACACATTTCGACTAGGTAATGTATTTCTTTGGTTGCTTGCTCTATGATGATGTATCTGGTTATTTTGTAAAGGAGATGAGGTCTTCAGTTTATGTTATTTCTCATTGGGCTGACAATTGCTATCATACACCAGTATGTTATGTGAGGTCTTTGTGTAATGCTCTAATGTTTGCATTCGGAAAGGGAAGGGGTGGGGTGATGTGCCAATTCTGGTAATGTTGTGTGGATACGTGGTGTATGATATGGTCTCAACATGGCAAGCTTATGTTGTAGTTAGTCATATGTGTTTAGGTTTATTTTGCAGCACAGTAATTGTCACGGATTTGGTCCTTGTTTAACCATTTGTTGAGAAATAGACATGCGTCATACTCATTACGTATGGTTGCATACAACACATATTGCAGGTATGACACGTATGATACTGGGGACCATCACACGGTATGGGGACATAGGCCCACAATTTAACTGGGACACACATGCTCTCAGCCTATGCAATCTGTTGAGGGATTGTTGTCCTTACAGTAAGGGTACATGGTGTTTTCCTTTTCTGTATGGATTACAGTCTATGTTATGTCTTTGTGTACAGAGGAAATTGTGGAATGTTCTCTCCAAACAAGCCATCAGGTTCATACTGTACGTATTGAGACCCCTCTGTAGATCCGTATCTATGGTTGACCTGACATATTTTCGCACCTCTCTCCATATGCTATGTATTGACACCTGCAGATGCAGACTGTGGGGAATGCGTTCTTTGTGCTGTTACATCACAGAGGAGGGTTGCATTGCTATCTATATGGTATGTTTGTTTCTTCCAACTATTATTTAGATGTCATGCTGTGGTTTACCAGACATCTGGGTGTCTGCAATGAGGTAGACTGTTGCAAGGGCAAGTGTTGATCTTTCTCATGACAACAACATGGTGGCCATTATACAACAGTCCTTTTAGGCCTGCATATGTGGGTGTCAACGGACCTTCGGTGATTCTGTTTTGCGTCATAGTAACACCATATATTATACCCCACACCATTCTTTCAAGAAACAATATCCCACCAACATGAGCCATACATGGGATATATGTGGTGGTTATGTTGCAACAGTCACCACACAATCCCCAACTAGTGACTAGTGGTGTTTATTTTGGAATTATGACTGTCGTATGTCACCCCCCTTCAGCATCGCGAGGTGCAGAGACGCCATGGGACCGTAACTCCGCCATCATCGCCTGAGGGTCAGGGCTCTCGGTGTATACTTGCAGCCTGGGTCCGTCGATGTTCTCCCTTGATGCTGCCCCTAGTGGTGATATACTGGGTACAGGTGGCTCGATGGGCTCATCAACAGCGCGGGGGCGGCCCCCTGAGACAGCGGGTTCATACCCCAACACACTCATTGTCACTCTGATGGCAAAGGCAACCTCGTCCTCCACCTCCTCCTCCTCCTCCTACTACTACTCCTCCTCTTCCAATCCCATTTTAATGTAGTCACCTGCATATTGTAAAATAACAAGTAAAAAAAATATGTTTAAACATAATCATATCTATATATTTTTGGCACATAAACCACAGAGATGATGGGGTGGGTATGTGCGTGTGTGCTGCGTACCCGACCCATGACACCCTCCCATACATGTTTGTCTACGTCATTCAGCTGTTTCTGGGGCACATGTGTGTCGTGTGGCCATGCACATGTTGCATATTTTCCATGTGTATATTGGAGTGCCATGCCACATGTGTCCCCCATCACATCCCATCCCCTAACTGAACAACATAAGTCCACACATGTGTGAGAATACATCACCCTAACACGTGATAGGACCATACATTGACTGTTTATGTTTAATTATGCATTTGAAAAATTGTCTCTAGACATACTCTATGATCAGAGTTGGATATGTTTGGGCTGTGACCCATTGTGCCGTGGATCCCATGTAGCCAGCACCTGTGGCCCACTGAGAAGCACATGCTAGCACTGTGCAAATAGTATGTTCACACACACGTTACCTGATTAGGGTGCCACAAAATCATATGGTGCTTTGCAATCACAGATGTGCAGGTTGGATAGGAATTGTTGTGTGTAGTTTTGGAAACAGATGGGGAGGTTGCTGTTTTCGAGGGACACATATGTAATATTGTGACAGGGCATGGCAACAACACAGTTTGTGCATGGCCATTAACACACACATGTGGACACCACTTTTTAAACATGGTGTGGATTGGGTCACAGGTATGGGAGTGTCTGTGCAGCTGAATGATGTGTACTGAAGGGACATTGTGAACCTGGCAATTACTATACATACCTGCGTCAGGATGTGCCGTGTCAAGGGCCTCCGGCAGTCCACGGAGGATAGATGTGGCCCAAACGTGTTGCCAGCTCTTGTTCCAATGGTGTGAGTGATGGGATAAAAGGGCCCCCACCACCTGTGCCATGCGCATGTTGTCTTTCAGCCACCATGTGCTGGCGCACCTCTTTTTATATCCGAGTACCTCTTTTTGAGGCTTTCAACATCCCTTGTGGGGCCCCCTGCCTCTGCAATTGCAGCACGCACCTCCTCCCATAATGCCATTCGGGTGGCCACTGTTGTGCGACTGCTGAGCCTGCCAAATAAGAGGTCATAGTTTTCAATTACATGCGAGAGTAGGATATAGTTCTCTCTATCACTGAAGCGTAGAGCTCTTTTTCGCTGTGGGACCAGGCACAGGTACCCTTTTTCTCTTCCCAGTTTGGACATATTGTGCAGGCTGTGGCCCAAAAGATGGTCCTGCATGTCCCTCCCTAGGATGTGCAGTCTGTAGCGTCGGTGTATCACCCACCACAGGTTGGGGACACATCCTCCACACCCTCACCCTCACCATCACCGTCTCTCTCCCTCTCTCTCTCCATCTCTGTATGTTTTAAATGCTCCTTTCAACAGAACAGCACTCACTTAAACAAAACAGAACAATACACAGCATGCAATACAGACTTACAGGAATGTTACAGTACAGGACACAGTAAAGGACACATTAACAAAGGGAACAGAAATATTATCTTAGCACAAGGTGAGGAATCTACTCTGCTCCTGACTATCTTACACTGCCTCTCTCCGCTGCCGTACTCCCTGGACTGACTCTCTCCCTCCTTCCTCTGGACTACTCCCACCACAGCCTCTCTACCTATAGATTTTGTTATCCCTCACTGTGCTTCTTTCCTGTGCAGTAGTCCCACCACTGTCTCTGTTTCAGACTTTATCTATGACACCCTCTCTCTCTAACTGTGACTCCTTTCTCAACCCTCAACGTGATGCACGTGTGCAGGCCTATTTATAGTGTATTGCCATGTGTCTTCCATTGCACATGCGCATTTGGGCGGGCCGTGACGCTCGTGCGTTGGGCGCGTGCTCGCCAACGCATGGGTGGCCGTACGCGGACAAACGCACATGCGCCTGAGACACTGTACTGCGCATGTGTCGCAGTACGCATGCGCACTACAACGACTACCGCATGGGTGTCTGTGTTTTGTGCGCATGTTCACGCCGGCGCACATACGTGTGGGCACGCACTGACCGACGCCCATGCGTTAGAGTGGCGCACGCGTTCCACCAACGGGCATCGCATGAGATCAACTGCGCATGCGCAGTGTGCGCAAACCACACACCCCAGAATAACATATATTACCATCACAACATTACCCACGTTGAGGGTTGTAGAGGAAGAGCAGGAGGAGTGTGGTTGGTGTGGAGAAGAACGAACGTCTATGCAGTTGTACTAGCGGATTGTATTGGTGTTTGTATTGCTTATTATATTGTGTTGTGTGTGTGTTGTCAGTTGTTGTTTTTACTTTTGGATACTGTATAGTGTGTTTTGTGTGTTTGTTAGAGTTTGTGTGTTTGTTAGAGTTTGTGTGGTTGTTAGAGTGTGTTTCGGTAGTGGGACGGGAGGAGTTTATGGCAGCAATATATGCTTATGCATGTGTCCTGAGTGGTGGGCAGATGCTGCGGTTGCCGGACAGGGGAGATGGTGTCCACGGGGCTGCAGCACAGGGCATGGGTGTAGTCCCGCAGCAACTCAGACCTGCAGCTGTGGAGGTGGTCCAGCCATGTGCTGTGCGTTCACGGCACAGACGGCGTGCCGAGGTGCAGGCTCGGCAGCCACGCCTCTACAGGCCCAGGGCACAGCTCCAGGGCATGCGTGAGGACCAGGTCATCTCCCTGTACCGACTGAGCACAAGGGCTATTAGGGAGCTTTATGAGGATTTAAGACCTGACCTCGAGCCCCTGACTGATCGGTCCCATGCAATACCAGGTTTAGTCAAGCTCCTTGCTGCTTTACATTTTTTTGCCTCTGGCTGTTTCCAGTCATCTGTGGCTGCAGTGGGTGGCATGAGCCGCCCATCCTTCTCACGATGTCTCCACCACGTACTGCGTGCCATGGTCAGCCGGGTGGGGAATTACATAGCCATTCCCCACACTAGGCAACAATGGGGGACCCTGAACCAGGCCTTTGAGACATTAGCAGGGATACCACACGTGATGGGAGCTATTGATTGCACACATGTTGCCCTGGTCCCGCCTAGAGACAGGGAGGTGGCGTTTCGCAACCGAAAACACTACCATTCCCTGAATGTTCAGGTTGTATGTGATGCTAATCTGCATATTCTGAATGTGGTCCCTAGGTTTCCAGGGTCCACCCATGACTCCTATATCCTGCATCACTCGGCAATCTTCACACAATTTGAGGGCGGACGTTATGGGGACTGTATTTTGCTGGGTGAGTATGTCATGTGTCGTAATGTATGTATGTGTTTGTAACTTTCTTTATGTCTACTCACATAGCTAGCAAACTCGTTTAAAACCATAAACTTAGATCAACATATGAGCAATGTTTGTTTGGGGGACTGTTGTATCTTTAGATTATTACAGGGGTATAGACGTACACATACAGCAGCTACAAACAAACATAGACCATCAGACTCCTAGCATTATATGATCCAGACATTCACATGGTGTGCAGGTGACAACACCCCTGTGCATGTGGCTAGGCTGTTGCACAATCCCTCATAGTGTGTGGTAATATCAACTGCACACATTCTGAGGGGGGGGGGTTTGGCCCTCATATGCACGTATCATGATGGGTCATTGCCAAATAATGCTTGTATGTCATTTAACCTTGTGATAATTGCTCATCCATACAGGTAACCCTTCTCATGTGTGTGTGGGGTTCACACACTCACTCTGGACTGTTGTTGCTACCCAGGAGCCAGTATATAATATGAGGGGTTTTTTGGGAATATCTGATGTATGCTTTTGCCCTTTCCAGCTAGCAGCACTCGTGTGGATATGTATGGTCACGCATTTGGCCTATGTCACAGCAGGGGTGTAACGAAGTATATTTGGTGCTAGTACCTTGGCCTACTGTAGATGATCATGATTTAGCCACATATTGGCCAGTGATCCTCATGTAGTTTAACATATTGGAAAGGGGATGCCTGAAGCTGTGGGCTATGTGTGTGCATACAGAGTTGTATTGTTTTCAGCTACACATGACGGTAATGTACCGATGTGTATCTCTATGAGGTTAAGACATGAGTAGTACAGTGTGCAGGTTTGCAGACCCCACCTTCAGTGGGATGTTCCCAGGATAGACACAGTGCACAGGATTGGTATTTAAACAATTTATGTTTAGCAATATACAGCATAAGGACACAGAGTATGAGATCTAGATATGTTGCCCGTACAGGACAGGATGCATCTAGGTGATATGGTTCACATTATCACCAGCATCCATGGCATACATGTTCTGTTTTTTTCCCACCCTCTCATGGCAGCATATTTTACCTAGGTTACTGTTCAGACATACAATATGAACATGTGACACGTGAATCGTTACTATCGTCTCTCATTGGCAGGGGTGCCAATGTGGACAGTCAATGCATTACAATTACCCATGTCGCGCACACACACACACAATATGTTACAGTATAGATGGAACTGTTGGGGTATTTCCCATGAGTGTACTTACTTTCTAGGCTATGTGTTCCTTTTCTAACAGCATATGTGTTTTTTACAGCTCATTAATTGTTCGGTTATATGTTGATGTCAGGATTTGTTTTGTGTAGGGTTACTACATCTTAACATATGTCAGTTATGTTGAATATTGACACGCACATTTCTTTTTATTTCCAAGGTGATGCAGGATATGGGTGTCGCCCCTGGCTGCTGACCCCTGTACGTCAGCCACGGACACGTGCAGAGCGGAGGTATAATGAGGCCCATGCCTCCAGCCGCTCAGTCATCGAGCGTACCTTTGGCGTGTTGAAAAGTCGCTTCAGGTGTCTGGATAGGTCAGGCGGGGCCTTACAGTATAAGCCAAGGACTGTTGCAGAGATAATCATAGCCTGTTGCATCCTGCACAACATTGCTCTCAGGCACAATATCCTGCAGAGATAATGAGGATCTGGAGCAAGATCCAATGTGCCCCCCTGTACGTGCCAGTGGTGACACACAGGATGGCACAGCAGTCAGACGGAGGTTGATTGGAGAGATCTTCTCATGTGCGTATTACCTACCCACACAGCTTTTTAATCCTATGTGTGTTATGTTTACAGCAGTTACAGTTTATGTCAGGATATGATTTGTATGTGACACCACATTAGTATTTTAGTGCTAATTCACAACTCACATATAGGCATGTGTGAGGCACAAACAATGTGGCCAGTACACAACAGCATTTGGTGCCAGATGATGTGGGTGGTTGCTCATACGGCTGTGTGTGATTTTTAAGGTTAAAATTACAGTTAGTGGCTGCCTGTGTTAGCACCTGTTGTTGTTGTTGAGCACAAATGATGTTTTGTGATGATATGGGTGGATAACAGTGTTAGCCATATGGTGAGATGTTCACAGTGTGAGACCAGTCCACGTTTGGGGACATTAGTCCAGTGGGTTGAATTTATATGTTTCACCTTTGGGGTGTACATTTGGTTCTTACACTCCTGTCAGCTGGCTATGTGTTGCTTTGTTATTATGGCCGTATCAGGACATACATGTCACAGGACAGATGCTTAGTAGTAGTTTCTGCGGATATTAGGGTATCTATGTGTAGGGTGTTAATGTCACCCTACAGTGTGTCGGAATGTATACTGCACCAGAAAGCCATGACATGGACATGTTATAGGATGGGGATCTGAGCATTGTCCAGCCAGAGAGGTAGTATTGCCACATTTACATGTAGGCGAATTGACCTTAGGTACAGTGCTACATATGTACACAGATACAGAGGATAACCTACCCCATATCAGCGAGGGGTGCGTTACAGTGGGCAGGATGAGCACAGAATGTGTTGGTGGCTTATGGTTGTGCAGAATTCTCAGGGAGTACATGGCATATCTTGCTGATAAATTCTCAACATATGCCATCATGCCTCAGCTACAGGCTGGGTATGTGAGCAGTGTAGGATAGTACAGTCCACATTACATAGATTGCATAGATAGTCGGACAGGGAAGGGGAGGATTATGTTGGCAAGGAAAACCAGACATATGTGAGAGTTGTTTCTCTGAGGTACACATATTGGCTATCCATGCGTTGACATTCTCAATGACACACAGTGTGATGGCATGCAGCCATCATGGTTTGCGTAAAAAATATACATGCCATTGGTGTTTTAATGACATGACGCACACATTGACAGCTATCTGTGGAGATCATCAGCAAATAGCTGTCACTATGATTCAAGGTATGACATCTACACACCAGGATATGTATTTGTTCCCTGCATACATGAGACACTCGTGCATATTCCATATGTGTTTCCAGAATTGTAAGCGACTTTGCATTCAACATTGACACACCCCTACACAACGATAGGGGGCATTGTTGCCAATATAGTGGATCTGTGTGACTCGTCTGTACTTTGTGATGAGGTGCAAACATGGTGGTTTCTGACATGTCTGTTGATCTTTCTGTACAACAACACAGAGGTACGATGGGGACAGGATTGATTATGGACCACCTGAGGATAGCCTCCTACAACTCTGTGCTGCCTCTCACATGTGAGAGATCTATACATTGTGATAGGGAGCAGTCAGACATTAGGTGATGGTGTGGGGTATGAGAGTTGTGGACAGGAAGGTGCAGTGTGTGATACTCTTGTAGAACATGACATGTTTGTTACTGTTGTGTTTCCCAATGCACAGGACATAGTTTATTCAGATGCTGTTGATGTGTTGGATTGGCATGTGACTGAACATCACCCAATATGCTTTGCGTTGGGGTAGGTGGATGTACAGGGAGATTGTGTGTGCCTGGGGTCATGTGGAAAACATATCTTCATTGCTCCATCATATTGGGCAGATGGTGTGTTGTTTTGTGTTTCACTTCAGGCTCCATCACCCATCCCTTGCTGTTGTCACACATATCCCCATGTGTTTGTGTTCAGCATGTCCTGTGCCACACTGTATATGTGACAGTTACAGCATATCTGCATGTGTGTGTATTTAAGGTTTGTATTTGGTTTGCCTGCACTTGCTCCCTACCCCAACATTGTACCATAAGCCAACAACAGGGTATTATTGCCGGTTCACGGGGCCTTTATATGTCTAAAGGTCCACTTGGACACATACAGGCCATGTGTTGCAGCTGGACTGCAGAAATATGCATACTTTGTGTGTGGGTGATTACAGGTTGCCTGTGTGATGAGACACTCTTCAGGCATAGTACATTATCATGTACTGTGAGGGGACTGTGCACCTGGGGGGCAGTTGTGACTGTGGTATGTGTTCCGTAGTGCTGTTTACCTTATGCGTATTATCAAACATGTGTTGTGTGGTGTGCGACAAAATGTGTCTTGTGTTCTGAGTCACCACTGATGTTCACCTTTATTTATTTTCAGATATGACCATAATGTGGACATGCATCAGCAGCGGCTTGACCTTTTGTTTGTACACGGACTGCTGAGATTCTCTGCCTTCACTGTCACCTCTTATTGCTGTGTAGTGGTTCATGGGATTGCTGACATACACCTGATGCACACACAAGGTAAGTTGCACATTTGTTAATTGCAGATTTGTATCTATGTTTACCTGTTGATGAATCATAATTGTCTTATATGCATATAATGTTTCCTCTATGTGCACATAAACAGATGCATGTCGTGTGTAGCTGTGACACACCTGTGTGACACGAGCATGGACATGACCATACCCATGTTTACCCATGTGTGTGTTTCGGATTAATGATGTCATGACCAATGTTTTGTTGAGTAATGTACTGTGTGGTTTCACATACCTTTCTTGTGCATTTGCAAAGGTGTAACGGTGTGCATTGTGTGGTGTTTTTCATAGGTGGCTCACAAGAACATACGTATCCTCTCATGACACAGGGCTGAGTACATACCGGACACATCTATTACAGTGCATCTGGTGTCACCATCACCCACCTTTTGAAGAAACAACACCATAGACATTTTACACCAGAAAGTGCCCCATTGGATGTTTTACCTCTGCGAGTGAGACATATGACTGCGATGGACAGTATTACTATTAAGCTACTTAATTCTCCATTACAGAGGTGTTCTCTGCACTGTTTGTGTGATGTTTCTGCAGGGAGTCCTGCTCATTGTTGAGAACACACATGAACTTTCAAAGACAGTGGAATGTTGACATGTCACGCTTGACTATTCCTAGCCATATTTGGTGGAACACTATTAACCTCACCTGTTGGATTGCACATAGTATTGTTACTTTTGGCAGTGTTCCCCCCGTGTGCAGCAGCAAATGACATGGATAGTGCAGCTGATCCATTCGAACACAGTTTTAGTATTGTTACGTTTTGGCCCTGGGTGTGACATGCCACCCAGGATACCCTCATCTTTTTCTTCCTAATCAAGCATACACCCATGTTTGCGCAATACAGCCAACGATGGAGCACTCCTATTGTGTATGTCCACCTGCTTTCCACATGCACATGCTACAAGTGTAACCTCAACAATGATTTTGGACACACGACCATCTTTAATTAATGTGGTCAATGTGACAAGGGTGTTTACGTGCATGTGTGGCATCACTGTCTCATGTTGCACTGTGGATGGTGCTTTTGCATATGACGGACTATGTTTGTGAGACAAAACATGTGGACCTCAGACTTCTTTGTGGCTCCGTATAGGATGTTTGGCCCTCATTTCCTTGTTCAGATGCTGCTTATTGTGTTTGTTGGATGTGCAGACGTGACAGTCTGCATGTATGTCAACACCTTGCATTTCCCATGTGCACAGTCCAGGCTATGCCCTGTGGTAGAGACACTCACATTGCGACATGATGTTTGCAGTGTGGCAATGTGGGTCACCGTTGCACTTCGTCAATTGTGCATTCCATGTATTATGTTATATGTGGCCAAACACTGTCTACTCTGAAAAGGTTGCAGGGCCACCTCCTTCATGGTGGTATATGTATAGGTTTGGGAAGGTAGTTTAGTTTGTATTTTGTTTGTGTTCATGTGCCTGTCCTACCTGTTGCATATACTCATTGTGATTTTGAGGAGAGTTTGTGTCTACATTGTTGCAGCTTTGATTCCTAGCTCAGACATTATGTGAGACCACACACATTACTTTCCCAGCGTGATTTTCACAATAAAACATTTTCTCAACATAGGCTTTTTTGGTTTGGTTGTCTCCTGTGTTGCAAGATGGATATGGTTTGAGGGACACATGATGTGTGTTGTGTCCTCAATATGCAGCGCCAACTCTCTACATGCACTCATATGTGCATTACACCTTTGCAGCATGCAGAATCAGGTAGGGGCTGGGGGTCTGCTGCCCAGTGCATTGTATGCAGTGGCTGCACATTATATCTCATGCTCTTCATTTGTGGTGGTTGAATTAACTTTTCTGTGTGAGTTAGATTTATGCCCTATTAGAGGGGTTTCAATATTCCATCAGAGATGCACTCACCTTCATATTATGATGGCACTGACTACACTATTTGTGATGTGTATACCAAATAAAGATATTTATTCCACATACATGTGGCTCTTTTGGTGATTGAGCAGGGTGATACAAAGGCACACATTGCATTGCCTGTTTCTCAGTCCTGCGTCTTTGTGACCCAGGGACTGCATTGTTTATTTTGTCAATATCATTGGATGAGGATTAACTGGTCTTTGTTCCACGGTAATGAGGGGTTACATGACTTGACCTAGGCCACATGGGGTGCTAGTGGGAATTGATCAGTGTTTGCTTGGGTCCAAGGCCATTTTGTTAACAGTAGGTTAGTCCTTCTCTCTTTGATCACATTAACACTTGTCTGGGGCCATTTGCCACACATGTACATGTGCCACCTGTGCTCGCATCCTTGTACAGTGACAGCTGTGTATCTGGCAGACACATGTAACCTCACTGGGTATTCACGGTTGCCACACAGTGTGCTTAGTATGCTTGGCTCAGTGTGCTCAGTGTGTTACTGTGTACTCAGTGTACTGTTTCTGGGAGTGGCTACAGTCATGTGTTTCTACTCTGTATGTTTTTGTTTTGATTAGCACATGTGCTATATCCTTTGTTTTCTAATCTGCTGACTGTACCATGAGGTAACAGCAGGTTCCTCACCTCTACATACACCCTTCTCTCTCCTCACTGTACGTCAAGGTGCATCCTGTGTGCTGCTTAGCCATCACATATTATTTCGTTTCAGAGGTGTCCCACTTTAGGGTGTTTACATGGCAACACATCAGGGGGTTTTGGTTTTCTGTGATTCAGGTGTTGTGTGTTACACATGATTACATGTGGAACTTTCTCATGTCCTGATCCAAATTATTAACATATTCCACATACCGTCCTCTGTTGCCCTTGTGGTATATTTTTCCCCTCTTTTGCATGCTGTATCCACTGCAGAACATTTCATTGTGTGTGCACATGTGCACCACATCACAAATACAGACTGCAATTGTATGAGTAATTAGCAGCTCTGCATGTGCATTTCATCATGCTTACTTTTTGGTGTTTGCTTGTCCTGACAGTCAGCAGGCGGTTTGTTTAATGGACTGCACTCTTTCTTTCTGCAGTCTTTGCTAAGGAGCTCACATTGTTGGTGTGGCATGCCGGTTTAGCCATTGTGATTTGTGGTAGTGGTCATTAGTGTGCTTCCTGTGTGGTGTCTTATATTTGTATGCTTTTCCATAAAAGGTGTTTTACATTTGTTTGAGGGTCATATATGTACTGATGTGTGCTGTGAGCATATTGTACCCTCAACTGGGTTGTCCATTTTAATGGGTGCCACATGGGTTGGGGATGATTTCTGCAGTTCAGCAACTGATCTTCATCCCTCTTTTACTTTTGTATTGTTTTTGTGTTTTAGCTCTGTGCAGTGCTTGTGTTACGTGTGGGTTTGCCACATACCTCCTTTGCCATTCCAAATGAGGGATGTTAGTGCTACTGGGTTACGTTTCTGGGTTCATCTCTACATCCTTGGGGCATCTTTTGCCATGCCTTTGATTGACACAGCTTATGGGTTACATACAATAGTGTCTTGGGAGTTGACAGCCTTTCCACATGGCCTTTGTGGAGAATGAGGTTTTCATTTCCTAGCAACGTGTGTGCCTTCTGAAACACCATAAAAGGTGCATTAATATCTGGCACAAGGGGGTAGTTCTTTTGAGACAGCATCACAGATTGCTGTACAGTTGCACACAGACAGTTGACATACCTCTGCCAACCTTATTCACTGGAACATTCAAACCATGATCACCCCTCCATCATTCACTATCTGCACAAGTTGTCAGCATTCACAACAGAGGAGTATTGGCTTCTTCCCCAGAGCATGAGTTTAATGGAGCTGTAGTACTCCAACGGGAATAGGGCAGTTTACAAGATAAGATACACTCTAATCCCCTGTTCATATCAGTCGCCTGCCCCTGTCTGCAGCCCCTCCCTGCCAAATCAGGTATGGCAGACCTTGGTCAACACACCGACTTACATTTCCCATACGTTACAATGCACACTGCTGCCATCTGGGACAGTGCTCTCACCTTACCCTGCCTCATATAGCACACTTGGCTACACTTTCACCAACATTGTAGGGTGCCATGGCGGACATTGCATTTTCACATGTGCCCTCTGCATTAACCTATGGGCGACGTTCTGTTACACTGCTTTGCGAGTGTATTTGCTATCGGTTATGATTCTACATATATACAATACGGTACTCCTAAAACAATATTACCCCTAACAGCTACTGCCTCAGCCAGCTATCTTCATTTTGCACTGTTGGGTATCGTACCCCTGATCCCTGCAGCATTGGTTGGTGTGGTAACCATTGTGCTGCAGCTTTGCTCTCTGATTTGCACATCAGCACGTCACTTATGCCTTTCAGTATTGACATGACTCAGAAAACAGTAGCGCAACGCTCTCTGCCCAGCATACCACCGCCTTATGCCACCCATTATATATCAGCCTCCTAACATTACACAGCACACAGCAGTCTGCATTAGTCACTGTGGGGATTGAACCCCTGATCCCTGCAGCATTGGTGGGAGCTATAACCATTGTGCTGTGGCTCTGTGTTTCTGTTTGCACATCAGCGCCCCACTTATACCTTCCATTATGCGATTGCCGCCGTAACCGGCGCACCGCCTTCTGCCGCCCAGTAGTAATATGCCGCCAGATAACATCAGCGCGACGCTTTATGCCGCCCAGCATTCAAATGTCGCATAAAAACATCAGCGCGCCTCCTTATCCCGTCCAGTTTTGATGTGTGCCAAAACAAAACTCAGCGGGCTGCTTTATTTGGCCCAGTATTCCTCTGCCTCATAAACTAACACCTCAGCGAGCCATTGCGCATTGTGTGGTTTCGAACCCCTGCTCCCTGCACCATTGGTCAGTGCTTCAACCATTGTGCTGTGGCTCTGTCCTTCTGTTTGATCAGCGCGACACATATGCCTCCCGTTCGGCTCTCATTTGCGGTAAGGTGCGGAGCGCACACGGGCGCCGCGCACCTTAGCGCATCTGTCAGTCACGGCTTTTCTTCTTCAGGACGGAACGCCCACTCCTTATACGGCACACTCACTCTACCGCGACCCGCACTTTACCGGCCTGTTAGTAAACATGCCCCTAAGTGTCAAAAGAAACTCTAGTGGGAATTCTAGAATTTCAAATAGAGTTCATATAGATATTCTGGATCATCTGATGGGGACAGGGAACATGTGGGTAGAGCTCAGGTGATAATTTTGGAGGGTTAAAGAGAGCAAGGTGGAGCTTGAAGAAAAACTCCAGGAACATTTCAAGGAGGTAGTGGGTAGATGGTCACAGCAAGTTAAAATAGGGAAACAATTATCAAAGCCATTCTCACAAAAACAAGGGATACCACAGGGCTCTGCCCTCTCCGCTCTGTTATTTAATATATATCTGCAACCAATCTGCAACATTATTCAAGGTTTCATCTATGCCAACGATGTGATGCTATTCCTCCCCTTTGATATAGCATAACCTAATTTTACCCCCAACATCTCATGCTTTTCCAGAGTTTCACAATGGCTAAATGACCATAACCTTAAAATCAATTATAGGAAAACTGAGGTCTTAATTATAATTATATTATATTATAATAACTGGTCAACATTGAAATCATTACTGACTTTAAAAGGCCCTAATCAGTAGTATCTTGGTGAGCTGAACACGAATATAATATTTAAAAAAAAATTATTGGCTCTCGTTTTGAAGATATTGCATGTAGTTCATTTCTGACGTTTCACCGTGTAAATTTATCCAGCAGGACATCAACAACATCCCAAATAAGCCTTGAATGATGTAATATTGCATCACATTGCATAATACCAGCATGCACACATCATCCAGAGTTGATTGCATCATTTTCTGATGCAATGCAATACTACTGCCAGACGCCTGCTGAAGCCATCTGACGTCAGCAGTGTACTATACGCAGTCGGAAAGGTTGAGCATTTAAAATATTTCAGACTGTGTGCGAGACAGTTTAAGCTACTGTTACATGTAACTTTTATTAATCATATAATTTTAGCCATTTAGGTACAATACAGAACAGTAGCGTTAATACCGTTGACAATTTCTGCTATATTTGTGGGGAAGTGACATTTGCCAACCAGAAGAAAAGTATCACTTCTCAACTGAAGAAGGCATATCATCTTTACTTCGGATGCAAGATTGGTGACCAAGACAAGCCTTGGGCCCCGCATATATGCTGCGCTACATGTACAAAACAGCTTTCACAGTGGTTGAATTGCAAAAGACCATCAATGCCGTTTGCAGTCCCCATGGTGTGGAGAGAGCCAAGCAACCACATAAATGACTGTTACTTCTGCTTGGTTTCTCCTCTTTCCAGCGGAATAATGAAGCAAAAGAAGTCGAGCATAGTCTACCCAAACATTCTGTCTGCATTGAGACCAGTTCCACATGGTGAGGGACTTCCATCAGAATATTCTCTTGATTCATCTGATGAGGACAAGGGTGAGCTGACCTGTTCTTCTCCTGGTCCTTGAGCATGCAGTGACCCAGATTTTCACTAGGATGCATATCAACTCCACACAGAATAACACAGGAAGAACTAAATGACCTTGTTCATGATTTGGCCTTATCCAAGAACAAGGCAGAATTGCTAGGATCAAGACTCCAACAATGGAATCTTCTAGAAGAAGATGTCAACATTACTTCATATCAAAAGCGCCACCAGCAGTTGGAGCCTTTCTTCAGAAAGGAAAGTAATCTGGTATTCTGTTTCGATATTGAAAGCCTCATGAATGCCTTAAAATCACTCATGACCCACAAGACTGGAGACTTATAGACTCTTCGAAACTGAGTCTGAAGGCTGTGCTTTTGAACAATGGAAACCGTCTTCCATCTATTCCAGTAGCGCATGCCGTCCACATGAAAGAGACATATGATAACTTAAAGCATCTACTGACTTCCATTAACTATAACAAGTACAGCTGGTACCTCTGTGGTGACTTGAAGGTAGTTGCCCTTTTAATGGGACTGCAGCAGGGATATATAAAATACATGTGTTTCTTATGTGAGTGGGATAGCCGAGCAAAGGATTGGCACTACTTGCAGAAGGAATGGAATTGCAGACAAAATGTAACAGTTGGAGAGAAGAATATCCAGCACCCAGCTCTGGTTGAGGCTCATAAAATCCTGCTACCACCCCTTCTCATCAAACTAGGTTTGATGAAAAACTTTGTGAAAGCCATGGACCGCACTTCGCCAGCTTTCCGATACCTGCATGAAAATTTCACTCGACTCAGCGAAGCAAAGATTAAAGAGGGAGTTTTTGTGGGTCCTCAGATTCGAGAGCTCTTCAAAGATGACCGGTTCAACAACTTGCTGCAGGGTGATGCAAAACAGGCATGGAATGCTTTTCGCCTAGTGTCAACAAACTTTCTCGGGAATGTTAGGGCAGAAAACTACAAGAAACTAGTAGAAGACATGCTGATGCAGTATCAGAAACTTGGCTGCAATATGTCTCTAAAGATCCATTTCCTTGATTCCCATCTCGATTTCTTTCCTGACAACTGTGGTATGGTTAGTGATGAACAGGGCGAACGTTTTCACCAGGATATCACAACGATGGAGCAAAGATACCAGAGATAATGGTCCACTACAATGCTGGCTGACTACTGCTGGACGCTCCCCAGAGAAGCTCCCAAACAGCTGTACAAGAGACAGGCGAAAAAATCTAAGAAGTAGTCTATGACTTGGTTTTTTACAGGTATTAACCGAAGGCCTATTATATTTACTATTGACATGCATTTTGTGATGTAAGCATTAATTCTTGTAGATTACAAATAAACTAGAGCCAACTTTGCAATTTCACTGTCATATTCGTGTTCAGCATATAAAAATTGATAAGAAATGACTATTTTTATTTCAGTAACATGACTTTTGTAAAAATTTGTTGACCAGTGTTTATAACAAGAAAACAACATTTTTCCCACCAACAACATTCATGGTAGAAGATCTATTCTTAACAATAAAGAATGAGGTAAAATACCTTGGCGTCATCCTCGATAGGTCACTAAACTTATCAACACATCTTAAAGCAACAGCTGGTCTAATTTATAACAAGCTAAGGCTCATTAAACACTTGAGGCATCTCTGCCCCAAAATGACTTCAAATCAGTGCTCCAGGCTATGGTATTTCCACACATTGACTTTTGTAACAGCATCCTCCAAGGTTTCCTGAAGAAAGCTCTCAACCACCTCATGAGAGCTTAACATGTCGCTGCTAGGATTGTTATCAAGGCCAACCCAACAGATCTCATCACACCTATTCTATATAGCCTACAGTGGCTCCCAAACCATAGCACACATATAAAATAATTATGACCACAATTAAACTAATAAAGGACCTGTTGTCATCATACCTAACTAACCTCATAAAGAACTCCTCTAATGACAGAATTAGAAGGGAATGCTACCAAAAAATGCTGTTAGTACCATCCACATACAGAAAATTCCTCAAGAAAACCACTAACAGAGCATTTAGCTTTACTGCACAAGTGACATGGAATGCCCTCCAAGATAAACCAAGAGCCACATCAGACCTAGTTACCTTCAGGAAATTGATTAAGACTCACCTGTTCATAGAACATTTTGTTAAAGGGGCCTCACGTCAGTACCGGGAAAAATGGTAGAAACCATCATAAAGAATAAAATTACTCAGCATGTAGATAGTCATGGCCTAATGGGAGACAGCCAACATGGCTTTAGACAAGGAAGATCTTGTCTTACTAATCTGTTATGTTTTTTTGAAAGTGTGAATAAACAGGTGGACAAAGGTGAGTCGGTTGATATAGTGTATCTGGACTTTCAGAAAGCCTTTGACAAGGTCCCTCATCAGAGACTTTTGGCAAAACTAAAGAGTCATGGGATAGGAGGCAGTGAACTACTGTGGATCAAGAACTGGTTAAAAGATAGAAAGCAGAGGGTTGGGCTAAATGGCCAATTTTCCCAATGGAGAAAGGTGAATAGTGGTGTACCCCAGGGATCTGTGCTGGGTCCGCTGCTTTTTGACATATTCATAAATGACCTGGAAAGTGGAATAACTATGGTTACACGATGCAAGGTTCCACATTAGGAACCACCACCCAGGAAAAAGATTTTGGCGTCATTGTGGATAACATGTTAAAACCCTCGGCCCATTGTGCAGCGGCGGCCAAGAGAGCAAATAGAATGCTAGGTATCATAAGGAAAGGAATGGAAAATAAAACAAAAGATATTATAATGACTCCATATTGTTCCATGGTGAGACCGCACCTTGAATATTGTGTGCAATTCTGGTCGCCGTATCTTAAAAAGGATATAGCATTATTAGAAAAGGTTCAGAGAAGAGCCACCAAAATGGTAAAGGGGATGGAAGGATACTCCTATGAAGAAAGGCTAAAAAGATTAGGGCTCTTTAACCTGGAAAAGAGACAGATGAGAGGAGATATGATAGAAGTCTATAAATTAATGAACGGAGTGGAACGGGTAAATGTAGATCGATTGTTTACGTTATCAGAATATAGAAAGACTAGGGGACATGCAATGAAGCTACAGGATAAACTATTTAAGACTAATAAGAGAAAATATTTTTTCACTCAACGTGTAATCAAACTCTGGAATTTGTTACCGGAGGATGTAGTAAAGGCTGTTAGTGTAGCTGGGTTTAAAAAAGGTTTGACAAGTTCCTGGAGGAAAGGTCCATAAACCATTATTAAGAAGGGACCCAGGATATCAATGCTTGACCCAATACAAGCATTGCGGAACCTGTGTCTTTTGGGGAAACTGCTAGGTACGTATGACCTAGATTGGCCACTGATGGAAACAGGATACTGGGCTTGATGGACCTTGGTCTGACCCAGTATGGCATATCTTATGTTCTTATGTTCTTATGGTGCTGATGGCCCAATGCAAGATCTCTTCCCCACATAACACTGACCTCAATCCTAACACGTTTGCTTATCTCCCCGTTCCTCTCTTACCCCCTCCCCCTTATCCTTCTAACTAACAGCAACCATGTCAATGTACCTAGCCTTAAGCCAACGTCTGTATGCAAACAGATGCTCCACTGGATGGTGGGTTTTCTCACCACTGTAAAGAATTTTCCCTGTACATATTGTTCACAATTATAAATAAGTTATATTGCTATATGGCAATTTCCTTATTGTTCTACATTAAAACTTGTTTAAAAGCTTGTTAAAAATCTATTAATATGTAAAGTTTATTTTAGTTGCCTGTAAACCACTTTGATTTTATTGAAAGGCAGTATATAAAAATCACTAAATAAATAAATTGCAGGAGTTTGCCTTTTCTTGTGGTTTTTTTGTTAAAATGTCATATTTTTTAAAGGGTCATTAGCTATCTTTGAAAGAAGAACAAACTTGCTATATTTTGGGAAGAAATGTATTGTACTTCTTGACTTGAATAAACAGAAATCAACAACAACTAAGCTCTGATGGAGCTGCAAAGGAAACTTGCCACAGAATGCATTTGTGTTTATTGTTCTATAGGTCTAAATGCATATATACGTGTAACATCCTCATGACCCGCTGAGCTGAGTATGAGAGCCCTTCCCAGCACTTAATATAAATCTTTATCATAGACAAAGTGACAAAAGACAGGGAAGCATGATGACAGATAGTACATACATGACATCTTTCAGCAAAACAGTTTGAGATGTCTTTATCATCTAAAGGCTTTCTTTAGCCATCATGGTCATGATGGTGCATTTCTTGAAACATCCTGCACCGACATCATCCACAGATGTCAGGAAAATGTCTCACTTCTGCTCACACACACATCCAACCCAAGGAAAGCAAAAGAAATACGGAAGTGGATGTCTTCCATTGTTTAAGATATTTTTATCTCACCATAAGCTTCCCGCTAAGTGGAGTAGTAACGTGGAACCCCATTCCAAGCGGGGCATGCCGAACCATCAACCTATCCAAAGATGGGATGGGACGAATGTGTATCCGATTCTGCACCCGTGGGAACTGGACGTTTCCGCAGGTTCAAAATCGGGCACATAGATGGGCTGGTTGTGCCCTGATTCTGCAGTGCGGGACGTTGACTTACCTCCCCATACAGCCCTGTTATGCTCCTGCTGGAGGGCCTGTCACCATGGCGGCAGGATGCCCAGCAGGAACACAGGCACCCCGCCACCGGTGCCACTCTTCTTTTTCTGCTGCTGCCTGGCCCTCTGTAGAGGCAGCCACGGCTGGAATCAGTTGGCGGTGGTCCTCCTGCAGCTGCTCCTCCATTGTTGCAGGTCCGCCCGGGCCGATTCCCTCCGGCAATGGGACTTATTCCACCTTGGAGGTGGAATAAGTCCCATGTCTGACCTTCCACTCTTGGACATAAAGGGCCGTGATCTGAATTGGCCCTGTATGTCTGTGTGGTGTGCCCCGCTCCCACTCTTCCCAGTCCCTGCCCTCATCCAGAGCTCCCCGCACAGAGGCCTTGTACGTGTGGGGAGCTTTGAATACAGAATTGGGTCTCTGTGAATAGCGAGGGTTGGACGTCCAAGCCGGATGTCCATCCCTGCTAGTCGCGCCTCTGCATAGTGGTTAGAGCAGTAACCTAGTGACCAAGTGTCCAGGGTTTGATTCCCATTGTCATGCCTTGGGCAAGTCATTTTGCCCTCCACTGCCTTGGAAGAAAGGCCTTGTAATCTGCTTCTTGTCGTACCTTGTCAAGAAAACTCAGGAGGTGCTAGGTTACCAGGAATCAGCATTGACTTGATGACACACACACACACAAGCCTCCTGCCAGCATATAGCTTGGCACTGACAGGGCTAGGATACCAGGAGGGTAATTTCAAAAGCATTGGCTACATTTCCATGTGTTTTAATGCATGAATCTCATGCCTGCTTTATAAAGCAAGGAGTATGGATAATTTATAAAATAGGGCCATTAGTGGTGAAAAACAAGCATTAAACTAGTTGAGAGCACCTACCCCAACCTTTCAGCTGGTATTAATTCTCATGCCTAGATTTTGGAAGAATAAGTTATAGCATTTTATAATTTATGCATTAAATTTGTGCTCTGACCATCCTCTGTCCCTGTGAAAAGTATGCACCATTGGCCCAACATACACGCTTACAGAATAGTGTCCAACTGCATTACTCATGTAAACTACTAAAATGCCATAATTTACACGTGTAACCACACATGGAAAAGTAGGCGTGCTTTATAAAACTGCCTCCCATCAAGCACATTTTAGGTAGTACATAGCGAGTGGCAATGAGATGGATCGATACAATAACAGCACCTATAGATGCCAGTCTATCAACAATGAGCCACCTGACTGAAGACCGAACACAGTTTAGGTCAACTATCCAGATGGTCGCCATGAGTCGACACCGACTCGACGGCACTTAACAACAACAACAACAACAACATAGCGACTGGAATCGAGACATTAAGGTTGCGAGATACTCAATTCTGGCAGTATTTTAATCAAACGTTCTGTTATATGTGGAGCTTATTCTAAACTAATACAGGAGTATTTGCCAATATGTGGATCCGAAGGACCCATTTTACAAATCTGAAGGGGATGTTCAACAACTTCTACATGTAGATGCCAGCATTGAACACATGTTTATCATACCATTGTTCAAACCTATACGTATGAATGCTGACAATTAACTACAGATGCCACTGTCTTTATCTAATTTCATTTTTAAGGGGAAAATAAAGAATAGGGCCTAAAGGATGATAATCCCTTTAATCCTTGCTGTAAAGGGCTGGCCAGAAAAAGCACTTTTTAAAAATCTATACAGCAATTATAAAACCTGATGAGACCAATTGTAGTCATACGCATGGATTCCCTATTGTGACAAGGTCAGTCCCACTACATGTCCCAGAAGCCCCTGGGATAGGAAGGACTAGGAGAGCCCATTAGGAGAGGACACACAGGTGGATTGGGCTAGTAATCAGCAACCAAGGCCTTAGGGTGTGGCCAGGTATATGGATGGTAGGGTAGTGCAAGGAAGGAGAGGCCTAGGAGCAACCCATGGAAGTTATTAAGTTTAGGGAAGAAGATACCACTGAACCCGCGGATGTTTAAGGTACTGTAAGAAGCAGCATGTGGGAGGGTTCAGGTGGATAATGTACAACCTGAAGGAAGGAAAGAAGGAAGAAAGGGCTGCTTTCACAGCCAAATGAGCTGTAGGATATATTGTAATTGCTTCTTCTGGTGGAGGGAGCTGAGACTGTGCCTCTCATCTGAGTTAGAGAGGTGAAAAGACCATGCTGCAATAATTGTGTTGTGACATGTGGATTTGCTGTACTGTTGGGGAACACCTGAAGCCATGACTCATTCCAGAGCTTCTCCACCAAAGAGCATGCTGTCTTGAGTCTTGGACTTTTGTGGGACTTTCTCCCAGTCGGAGTACACTCAAAATAATAGGTTAAGATAAACTGTTTGAAGTTGTGCAAAACCAGGACTGGATTGAGACTGTCAGGAGTATAGTGGACATGCTGAGAGCTGGTGAAGCCTGCGACTATGGTGCCCCATCCAAAGTTGGACATCACAGTATACATGTGTAGATTTTTGATTTTAGGCTACTCCATAATCATATTCTTGAAATGCCCCTTCCAGGTTTTACATAGTAAGGATACCCATGTGTAAATTCGGCCCTTTTGAAAATCACCACTTATGTATGGATGTAAGACTTCTAACAATCCCCCCCCCCCCCCTCCAACCACTTCACTGAGTACTGTGGGATAATTAATAGGTGCAGTAATAATTGATAATTTTGGTCCTTTGACTATGCTACTCGCTAGCTCCCTACCTCAGGCCTTCAAACTTTCCTCTTTAGATACTGCCTATGGGTCTTTTTGCTCTCCTGTCTCCTTCCCTCTGCTGTTTCCTCTCATCGCATCATTCTGAAACAACAAAACCTGCGAGGGCCAGTCCTAGGCCCGGCTTGCAGTAGTGGTAGCAGTTAGAAAGTGTGGAGCTTGAGCTAGCATGCATTCATAGACCCTGCCTCCCCCCTCATCCTCGTTCTCATATCCTGATTTCCATGGAATTCTGCTAGGAGTTTCCCTTTGAAAACTGGACATCAGGCCTATGGGTACACCGTACTTGCAGCCCTCTAAACGGCTTCCATATACTGAGCATCACCATTCCTGTGTTATATGTAGTTTTGCATCTGATTTTCTTGGCTTAGCTTACTAGAACATTTGAAACAGGTTTACAAGTAGAAGCAGTGGTAGCCCAAGGGTTTCTGCCGCCCTAGGCTGACCCTCCATGCCGCTGAACCCCCTCCAAGATCTGGCCTGCCATGCTGCCCCCTTGCGCTGAAGCGGCAGGGGCTGAACTGCCGCTTCAGTGCTGCATCGGATATTAAAGTGCCACGCACATGTGTGCTCATAGCCTGACACAACTTCCTCTAAAGCCTGCCATGGTTCTTCAGCTGCCATTTCCTGGGGGGGAAGTGATATAGACCAACAGGGCCTCTCACCCTAGGCAAACGCCTAGTTCACCTAGTGGATGGGTCAGCCCCAAGTAGAAATATAACTGAACCCATTCTGCTACTTTAATCTCCTGTACCTAAGCTACCTATGATTCATGAACATCGCCCCATTTTTCTTTATTTTCAGTTTGAACAATGTTCACAAGCTCATAGTATCTACAAGGCCCATTGTGCTCGAAAAGCAGTTCCCAAAGCTAGGATACTGCTTAGAGCAGAATCTTTGTACACCACAAAATCCTTTCTTTGAGCAGTAGTTGTGCTGGCTTTGAAAAGCTTTCTTCTGCACTTATAGCTGAACTACCAGCTTATTCAATTTCTTTTCATTCCTTCTTTCTTCATTTTTTTTTTTTTTTTTACTTCTAGCACAATTTAAGTTTAGAAAGGTGACGGCTAAAAGCTAAGCAGCTGCTTACGCTAACATCCCTGACCTGCCTGACCGCTATTACCAAGGTACTTTATAACCAAGGTACTTCAGGTTGCACCAAGATTTTCCATAATAGCCCACTTTTGCACACAAAGCAAAACATGTTTAAAGTTGATATCAAAGGAATATTGAAATGATGGAATCTTCGAGTGTCCGAGGCATTGAAGTAGAGTGTGCAAGCAAAACCATTTCATAGCCTAGTTATAAATGGCATTAGCTGTTTAATGTGGGAATTACTGCACACTAACAGTTAGGGTTAAGAGTACAAACACATTCCGCATTAAATAGCTAATGCAGAAAATACCATTTTAGAGTATGGAATGGGGGAGACTGTGCCTTACAGTTAAACCAGGGATCATTATAGCTCATCAACTGTTAATGGGCAGATAACATAGAGCAGCAGATGCCACCTCAAGAGGTGCAGTCAACTGCATTGTTAATGACTTTTTCTCTGTTTACTGCTCGGCAGCCGTCCCTACAATGCTGAAAATACTCCCCAATAGTTAATACAGAAACTTTGCAATTATCAAGCATCTATTTGGCATTTACCATGCTGTAACTGCAAAACCTTATCACACATTGGAAAATAGGGATTTGCTCTATTTAATTTGGGGTTCCTTTTTGTTTTGTTTTGTTTCTTTTAGAGGGCATTAAATGAAGCAAATGAAACAAACAGCAATATGAGATGAGTGAAAAAGGCCCCACAGAATAAAACCCCAGTGCCTTATGACTTTGTAACCTTAAAGCCCTTTTCCCTCTCCTCTACACAACTATACTGTATCTGTAGTGCTTCCTATCATGACATCTAAACCCAATGTCCAGCTCAAAACTGTGCCCTTGGCTCATAAATCCACTCCTGGCCTCCAAACCTACCCTATCTAATCTTTACAAATTCCTCTATCACACAATCACTCTGATCAAACATGCCAATAAGATTCTAATCAAAATCATTCAGCAGAGACTACAACCATACCTGGAACGAGAACTGCTTGAAGTGCAAGCAGGGCTCAGGACAGGGCAAGGAACGAGAGACATGATCGTGGATGTGAGATGGATCCTTGAAAAGAGAAAAAAATACCAAAAAGGATATCTATATGTGCTTTATCAACTACAGCAAGGCTTTTGACTTTGTAAACCATGAGAAACTCTGGGCCACATTAAGAAGCATGGGTATACCAGAACACCTGATTGTTCTCTTGCACAACCTTGACATTGATCAAGAAGCAACAGTTCGAATGGAACAAGGAGAAACAGAATAATTTAAAATCAGCAAAGGTGTACAACAAGGCTGCATACTTTCCCCCTACCTCTTTTTAATTTATATGCAGAACAAATCAACAGAGAAACAGGACTGTATGAAGACAACCAAGGTGTGAAGATTGGTGGAAGACTCATCAACAACCTTCACTATTTTATTTATTTATTTATTTAACTTTCTTATATACCACGCTTTTCTGCATCAGTGCGGTTTACATCAAACACAACTGTCCAGGGCAGGAGGTCTGCACTGGATTTACAATATAACGTGGGGATTTGTAACAGGGTACAATAACAGGGTAACTATATACATATATATACAGGTAAATTACAGCATATGTCCAAAAATAACTCAGTTGCGTCCTATTGGCTCATCTGTGTAATGGCTGATATTAGGGTGAAAGTGTTGCTACTTGTCGGGGGGATCCGGGTCCGGCGGGTTAGATTTCAATCTTACGTGGTCGTTTCTCGTGGATCATTTATGTGGGTCACTGGGCGTGACTTGCTGTGGAGAGTGAACCTGATCATTGTAGTACTGTATGAAAAGATGATGTTTAAGTGCCTTTCTAAATTGGGAGATAACCGATATAGCCCTGATAGCGGGGGGTAGGGCATTCCAGAAGATAGGTGCATAAAGCGAAAAAGCTCTGGCCCTGGCTGCTTGTGAGCATTTAGTGATCTGCCTTGGTAAGATCAAAGTATTTATAGCAGCTGATCTTCTCGCTCTTAGGGGGTGTCTTCTGGATAAGCTTTATGATTGATGTAGAGGAGCAATTGTTCACGGCTTTGAACGTCATAGTCAGCACCTTAAAAGTTATCCTGCTTTGAACTGGGAGCCAGTGCAGATTTTTTAGTATTGGTGTTATATGTTCCTTCCTTGAAGACCCTTGCAGAATTCTGGCTGCTGCATTCATGGTTTATGGTGGCTTTTGGAAGGCCATGTAATATGGCGTTCACGTAATCAAAATGCGGGGTCACAAGAGCTTGGTAAACGGTCCGAAAATCTTCTGGTTCCAGGAGCGGTCTCAGATGGCAAAGTGTTCTGATTTTGTTGTAAACTGCTTTCACCATATTGCTTATCTGGGCCTTCATATTGAGCTGTTGATCAAGGATAACTCCAAGGTACCGAATTGATGGTTTGCTTATGAGTTCAGCATCTCTGACCTTCAGGGAGCTAGGTGGATTGAATGCTGAATTTCTTGTAAGGAACAGGACCTCTGTCTTTTTAAAATTTATTCTTAGCTTCTGCGTGTGTAACCAATCTGTGACCGCATCGAAACAGGTAGAAAGGGGTGCCAGGTCTGGTTTGTCTAACAGGAAAGGCATGTAAAGGAGAACATCATCGGCGTAAATCAGGTAGTTAATGTTGAAGGATTGAATGAGATTACATAAGGGCTGCATGTAAATGTTGAAAAGTAGGGCTGAAAGTGATGATCCTTGGGGAATGCCTTTTTCTTGGAGGAAAGGTGCGGAAGTGGAGGGGCCGGCACGTACATATTGCCATCGATCTGTCAAATATGATGCACACCATGTTAGAGTGTTTCCCTGAATGCCCTTCTCGCTGAGGCGGGAGAGGAGTATTTCGTGACACACCGTGTCAAAGGCTGCTGCAATGTCCAGGAAGATCAGAGCATACCCTTGTTTAATGTTGTCCAGTCCGATGGTAAGTGTGTTGAATAAGGTGGTCAGGAGTGTTTCGACCCCGTGCGATTCCCGAAAGCCATGTTGGCAAGGGTCAAGGGGTGCACTTATTTCAACATGATGGTGCAGTTGTTGTTGCACAACCTTCTCAATGATTTTCGCCAGAAGCGGGATACTTGATATCGGCCTGTAGGAGTCCATCCGTGCTGGGTCCAGTTTGCTATTTTTTAGTAGTGGTCTTATTGCTGTCTGTTTTAGGCTTTTAGGGAATGTACCCATTGAGAAAGATAACCCAGTGAATTTGGAGAGGAAAGGGCTGAGTTCAGTCTGCAGAGATTTTATCCAAAAAGCCGGACATGGGTCATTCGGTGCTGTGGTGGTGTTTAAGGAGGAGATGATGTCCTGTATGTTTCTTGCCGAAGGGGTGGAGAACTCTGTGATGGTGTGATTGGTGACAGTTGTTGCAGTACGTGGTGGGGTTGTTAGGGGGGAATTATGTGCAGTAGGTGTGTTGGACTGGCTAGTCTTGGTCTGCAGGAAGTCAGCATACTCTTGGGGGTCGGGGAGTTTAGGTTGAGTAAATGAGGGCTCCTTAGCTAAGGTCTTAACTAATCAATGCAAAAATCCCTGAAAAAAATCCCCACCATGTGAATTCCAAATACTTTTTGTCGGACCGCATTGAGGGAGGTTTAGATAGTCTTCAAAACCACACCCGCCAATTGGGGTCCATTTTAATCGAACAAATAATGTTCTGTATTAACTAAGGTCTTAACTAAGGCAAAGAGCTCGTAAGGCTTGTTTAATGAGCGTTGTAGTTTCTCTGCATGAAATTGTTTCATTCTTGCTGAGACATCTGCTCGATGTCTTTTCAGATGTTCGTTGTATAATGCTAGCTTTTCTGCTGATCAGGATCGTTGCCATGATCTTTCGAGTCTTCTGAGTTTGAGGAGTGATGTTCGGAGTTCGGTGGAGAACCACGGTCCATTTCTCCTTGTTCTCCCCACTTTCTTGGTGATAGATATTTTGGCTTCGGCATCAAGGCAGGCATTCCATGAGGAGATCATGTCATCAAGGCATTGAGATGGGTTTAGGAGCGGTTGAATTTTTGTCATGGTGTCATCCATGTTGAATTGACGGAACCGTTTTGTGAAAGAGGCTGTGGGTTCACTAGTGGCCTGGTTCACATTTTGTATTTGGTGTGATGGCATCTGGAATAATATAAGGCTGTGGTCAGACCATGGTACAGGGGTTACAGTAGGGTCTGTCTTGAGAGAGGCATTGATTATTTCTTTTGGGGCGAATATTAGGTCATTTGTTACCTTTAAATGTGTGGGGGAGTTCACTAGTTGGATATAGCCTAATTCGGTAAGCACGTCTGCGAAGGCGTCAGCGTGGTTGTCCTGAAGCGAGGGGAGGTTGAAATCTCCCATCGCCCAGTTTTGGGCACGAGGGTTCTTGCGGTTTGCAGCAGTGTCTATGATGGTGGATAAATCATCTGGAGAGGATGATGGAGCCCTATAGAACAAACTAATGCTGCTGTATTTATTTGATATGGTGATGGAGTCTAGGTTTGTGGTACTACTGGAGGAGGTGATCTGGTATTGTAGTTCTTGCTTTGTTAGAATGAGTACTCCTCCACTTCTTCTGTCAGATCTGTAGCAGGGGTAGATGGCGAAGTTTGGAGGGACGAGTTTGTGTAAGGTGATTGCGTCGGATGTGGACAGCCAAGTCTCGGTGATGAGGAGGATGTCCAGGTCGTGGGCAGAGATTAGATCTGCTGCTGCAGGCCATTTATTTCTGATCAAACGTGTATTAATGAGTGCGCAGTTCAGGTTGTGGGAGTGGGTGCAGCCTGTCCCACGGGGCAAATTGCTTTGCTGGATGGCTACATAGATTAGGTGTGGACTTGGTTGGCGTCCTGCGGCATATGGTTGATGATAGGGAGGGCTTGACCATTTCCTCCAGGAGCATGGTAATACTGGGATGGGGTTGTGACTGGCGATGAGGGCTAGGGTGTTATGCGTTAGGGCTAATAATAAGTACCATATGGCAAGCGTGAGGTGGTGATGGGCCATTATAGGTGACCACGTGGTGTGATAGAGAGGTAGATAGTCTTGGGAATCTTCTACTCTTACAGGCAGGGGGGTATGTTATATTGGTTAGTTATATAGTAGCAAGGGTGGTAATAAATGAGCAGGCACAACGTGTTCAGCTTGGCTATCTAGGCAGCAATATGTAAGTAACTGCCTATCTAGACAGTAATGTGCTATCAAAACAGTGATATGCTGGTCACTGGTTATTTAGACAGTCGTGTGTAAGAAATTGGCTATCTAGATAGTAATATGCAAGCATTTGGCTATATAGACAATGTATTGAGCTAGGGTAACTATCTAGTTACATTCATGAGTCAGCAATTTGAAACAATGTAGACAATAGCAGGGGGATATTTGAAGAGGATACAAAGATGCTGGATCGGTGGCTTCGAAAATATGTTCTAAGGTGTGCTGTGATTTCAACTTAGAAAGAAAACAGCAAATATTTGGTGCTATTTCAGGACACAGGCTGTAGATAACCTCACCATGGGCCTTGTGTTATATCGGATTTACCAGTCGATGGATTCAGCTTGTTTTCTTGCAGCGTCTGGGAGGAGCGATCTCAAACCTGGATGGGGAGCTCTAGCTCACGTTGCGAGGGTCTGCTGCTTGTCTTGCAACTCTTTTCCGGGCCTCCGCCTAAGGGTCATGCCAAAGGGCCCTCTGGCGAGGCCTTCAGGCGCGGGCGTGCCTGGATGTGCTCCCTCTTTTAAAGATGGACGATCTTGCCCCGATTGGGCAGATCGCCTGGGCGTCGATGTTCCGGTGTGGCGGCCAGATGAAATGAGCGCCTGGATGCACTCCCTTTTTTAAAGATGGATGATCTTATGGACTATACTGATGATACCACATTACTGGCTGAAAGTGAAGACTATTTGAAACATTTTGTTTCTCAAGATCAAGGAATATAGGGGTATGTTTACTAAACCGCGCAAATGTGCGGGGCGCACTTGAGCGTGCGCTAAGGTACCTTAGCGCACGCTACTAGTGCATTTTTGGTGCCCCGCATGCGTGCACGCCCCCCGCACAAGTGCGCTACGCCCGCACAAGAGCGGGGCGCGCTGATGTGCGATAGAGGCGTGGAAAGGCAATTTGAGGGCGGAGGAAGGCTCCCGAGGGGCGGGGGGACAGGGTCAATGGGTGGAGAGTGGGAGGGGAGAGGCTCCCCACACAGGAGCAGGGCTGAATTTCGGCAAAAAGAATACCGCGAGTGAAACCCTCTCGTTAGAGCCGATTTAAAGGGAAGAGAAACCATTTCCGTCAGCAATGTACAGCAAAACCGGGGAAACCTGCAAAACGTGAGCAGTGTGATACATGTGCACAGAACAAAATAGCAAATATAAATTGAAAATGACCACAACAAATTCCAAAAAAATTATAATCCAGCTGGGCAACAGTGATATTAATGGGCAACCATAAAAAACACTCCCAGGAAAGCTCCAAAAAAAAGAAATGATTTTTGGAAGGGTCTACGCTCCGTAGACTCTTTCAAAAATCACTGCATTTTAATGGAGCTTTCCTGGGAGTGTTTTTTATGGTTGCCCATTAATATCACTGTTGCCCAGCTTGGTTTTGGTTTTCGTCCCCTTTTTTTGAGGTCATTTTTGAGGTTTATTTGCACCTTTGTCCCCATACAAGGTAAACGAGCCCACAGTAAAATTGTGCAGAGCAGGGTGTCTGACTCATGCGGCCAGGTTTCCTATCTCAGAGACTGCACTGTCTTTGTGGCCCCAGTGTGGTGCAGCAGACACAGCCAGTGCCTGTAAGACCAGAGGATCACAGGTTCAAATCCCAGCTGGGGCTCCTGCCAACCCAGTCTCCATAGTTTTACCCACCACTAAACAGTGATAGTAAAGACACTCCTTTATTGCTGAGAACATAAGCATGGTTCAAACACCCATATTTTACCCTACACCGCACACAAACCATAACAATGGGCATTTCCTACAGCCGAGTCCCCCAAATTCAGTCCTGGAGTGCCACAACTCAATCAGGTCATATGCTTTTTCCCAGATAAGGACATGTCTGCATGTTGGCGGAGGGTAGAGGTTGTGGAGGGGGCAGTGGCTGCAAGCCACAGCAGACAGTGGCCTAGGCGTGTGCAGGCTGGCACCGTCAACCGCAACAGACAGGCTCTGTTGGATGTTCAGTCATGGACTCCCCAGGGAAGCCAGCATATCTGCGGTAACACAGTGGTGTAGTGCACACAGACAGTGTGTGCAGGAACAGAAGGTCACAGGTTCAAAGGCCAGCTGGGGCTACCTCCAATCCTGTCCACATATTTTTCCCACAACTAAACCGTGATAGTAAGGACAAACCTTTATTGCTGAGAACATACGCATGGTTAATATGCCTATATTTTACCACACCAAACACAGACACCATAAACAGCCGCATTACCTAGAGCAGAGTCTCCCAAATGCAGTCCTGGAGGGCCCCACACCATTCAGGTTCCATGCTGCCTCTAATAAATATGCCTGTGCTGCATATCTATGCACCACCCCCATGGTATGCCGATGTAGCTCATGCATAGTTATGAGGGACAGCATGAAAACCCAAACACTGTTTGGAACACCAGGACTGGAGTTGGGAAACTCTGCCGTAAAGCAGCAGCCAACAGGGCCAGACACACCCACACACACACACAGGCCCCATTGGCCAATGCCTCCTGGAGAGGCAGGACATTGGGCCCTGCCTGTATCTCCCAATACTAGCAGTTGCATACCTTAGCAATGCCACCCTACACCTGGGTATATGGTACACAGCTATCAAATGTGTCCCATGATAACTGGCAGATATCAATTCCTACGTTAAGCACATTTTGCTCCTTGGGCTCCACCATAACAATCATTCTGATGTCTGCGGTGTGTGCTGCAGGTCTGGTCTCTTACAGTGTTTACCGCCCTGGGGAGTGACCCCCAACAGTATTGCATACCATATCCATGCCTGTACTGTGCCCAGGACTGGTGTGGTCGGTATGGCTGCTGAACCCCTCTATAGTAGAACAATGCTGGCATAGGTGTGGGGGTGGCTGTCTGTCTATTCAGTGTGTGGTGGCTGCAAACACCTTCCACAGCCCACACTGCCAGCAATGTTGCCAGTATTGGGCTGCCAATGTGCATAATGAGGAGCAAGGTACCATGGGTATAGGCCGGACAGGGTGGCCTGGCCAGGGTGCATCTGCACAGGGCTTAGGGCACTGCTGGGACATTTTAGTGCCTGGCCACCACCTACACGGACAGGGTGACCTCAGTATGTCCTGCTGAGAGATCACTCTCACCCTGACTGTGCAGTGACCACAGCATGGCTAGGCACCCCCATAGTGCCATATAGTATTTCTCTCATGTGATAGATATGGGTTTCCTTTTGGGGCCCAGTCACTGATTTATCTGCTTGCTGTGTATGCATCTCCACTGGGAACATGCACTGTGGACTAACTAGCACACTGTTTGCAGCTGGTATGTGTTGTGATGGAGCAGCTTGCAGGGTGCAGTGGATGATGACTTGCTGCAGGAGAATAGCAGATAGTGGTGGGGTGCAGTTCACTATATCCAGGCCTAATGTCTGTCTGCTATTGTGTTATGGATGTGTATAGAGCTGCATTGACTGCCCTGTGGGGTGGCTGCTCCTCAACAGGACCGGGGATGATGGACCCCTCTACTGCCACCTTTGCAGGGAGGTAGAATGTGGCTCTATTGATATGAGACCCTGTTTGCCACTCTCAGCCCTGGAGGGAGGGGGTGGTGGTACATAGCCCACCTAGGGGTCCATAGGGGCTACACCTGACTGAAACAGACAGAGACATCCAAGGTGTTTGTTCAGAAACTACCTATCTCACACAGTTAACACTGCTTTGGACCTCCAGCATGGCCTCTTTCAGCCATGGAAGGTGTTGTGGACCTGGTCCTGGGCACCTCATTGCACCCTCAGGGTGAGCACAGTACCCGCACAATGTGACGGTGTGTAGGTACTCTGTGCCAGTAAAACACACGGTCAGTACCCCCTACCAGGCCGAGGTGGTGTGTGGGTGCACATGGTCACTTCCCCCTACCAGGCCGAGGTGCTGTGGGGGTGCATTGCCCATCTTGTGTTAATCTGTGGACAGCTGATTTGTATGTGCAGTGTATCATGGGTATGGGTGGGCTAGCTCTATCCTGGTGACCACAGCAGACTGGTTACTTCACTGCCTCTGAAGCCAGAGGTCATGGGTTCAAAACCACAGTGGGGTTATTTGATAGGGTTGTCCAATGCATTTTCTTTTAAATGTACATATTTTGATGCCAGCAAAAACACCCTCAGCGTACTGTACCCATAAGGTGCCTCAGAGGGTGCTTTATAGGGTGCCCTATAGGGCACCTTATGGTTCCCGTCCATATAAGGTGCACTATACAATATCCTGTGACGCAACCTATAGGGTGCCCTATAGGGGACATTTTAGGGTGCTGTGGCGGACAGTGCAATTTATAATGTGCCCTATGGAGTGCCTTATACGGCACCTTCAATTACGGCACATGAGGGCGTGTTTGCTGGCAGCAATTAATAATATAAACATAAAGTGCTGCATGACAAAATATGTACAATGCAAAGCTGATGCCACAGCCAGCCTTATGTATTAGGCACACTGGGGAGCAAACTCATGACCCCTGTATCAGAGGTCAGTGCCTTAACCATTGTGCTCCACTGCTGCTCCTTCTTGCCTGTCAGCGCACCTACTTATGCTTTTCATTCCTTAAACTGCACAGTGCTGCCATCAAAAACAGTACACTGACCTTGCGGTACCTCATACGGCACCCTCTAAAGCGCCCTATAAGCAACATTCTAGGGTGCCTTGGCGGACAGTGCACTTTAAAATGTGCCTTATAGGGCGCCTTATGTCAACACGCTTTGAGAGTGCGTTTGCTAGTAGTGATAATTAAAATATGAATAAAATGCCTCCTAAAGCAATCTTCCCCATAATATGTTATACCTCAGCCAGCCTTGTTCATTGGGCACTTTGGGGGGATTGAACCCCTGATCCCTGCACCATTGGTCAGTGTCTTAACCATTGTGCTGTGGTTCTGTTTCTGTGATTGCATATCAGCGCACCGCCTTATGCCTCTCAGTATTAAAAAGCCGCCTAAAACAATAGCGCGCCGCCTTATGCCCATCAGCGCGCTGCCTTATACCGCCCATCATTTAAATGCCTCCTAAAATAATGCCTCAGCCAGCTGTCTTCATTGGGTGATTGAACCCATGATCTTTGTACTATTGGTCAGTGCCTTAACCATTGTGCTGTGGTTTTGTTCCTGTGCTTGTATATCAGTGCGCCGCCATATGCTTGCTAACATTAAAATGCCTCCAAAATTATTACCTTGCCGCCTTATGGCACTTCCTTATGCTGCCCAATATTACACTGGCTCCTAAAGTAGTGCCTCAGCTAGCTGTCTTCATTGGGCACTGTGGGGGATTGAACCCCTGATCTCTGTACCATTGGTTAGTGTCTTAACCATTGTGCTGTGGCTCTTCTCTTTTTCCTGCACATCAGCGCGCTGCTAATACCGCCCAATATTATAAAGCCTCCATAAACATTAGCGTGCCGCCTTATGCCGCCCAGTATTAATATGCCGCCAAAAACTTTAGCGCTGCCTTATGCTGCCCAGTATTTCTGTGCCTCATAAATTTATGCCTCAGCCAGCCATCTTCATTGGGCACTGTGGGGGATTGAATCCCTGATCCCTGTACCATTGGTCAGTGTCTTAACCATTGTGCTGTGGCTCTACTCTTTTTCTTGCACTTCAGCGCGCCATGTATGCCTCCCGCGCAGCTATCTCATGCGCTAAGGTGCGGGGCGCACATGGGCGCCACGCACCTTAGCGCATATGTAAATTATGGCTTTTCTTTTTCAGGACGGAAGCCCACTCCTTATATGGCACCCGCACACTACCGGGGCCCACACTTTACCGGGGTTTTAGTAAACATACCCCATAGTCTTAAAATGTGCCTGCACCTTAACGTTAAGATCCTGATAACTGACAAAATCAATAAGTTTATCAATGATGGAGAAGAAATTGAAATAGTTGACAACTTTAACCTACTTGGATCAACAATCAATAAAGAAAGGACAAGCGGTGAAGTAATCCAACTATGCATTGTTCTTGGCAGAATGGCTATTAAGGACCTAGACAAGACTCTCAAGAGCAGAGGTATCTCTCTCCATACAAAGGTTTGACTTGTCCAAATCATGGTATTTTCAATAACATTATATGGATGTGAAAGTTGGACAGTGAAAAAGATAGACAGGAAGAAAATTGATGCCTTGGAATTATGGTGCTGGTGATGAATACTGTGTATATCATGGACTGCCCGAATAAAACCAGTTGTATTAGAGGAGATCAAACCTAAGCTTTCCTGAGAAGCTCAGATAAAATGACATTGATTTTCATACTTTGGACACATCATGTGAAGAAAGAGATCATTAGAGAAAGACATCATGCTTGGCAAGGTAGAAAGTCAATGCAAAAGAGGAAGGCCAGCAATGAGATGGATTGAAAATATAACAGTAGCTATGTGTGCCACTCTATCAACAATGAGCCACCTAACTGAACACCAAACACAGCTTTTTAGGTCAACTATCCAGAAGGTTGCCATGAGTCGACACTGACTCAATGGCACTTAACAACAACAGTGTTCCTCATCCTCTGCACACATCCCTCACCTCCCATCTAGACTATTGTAACCTACTCCTTGCTGGTCTCCTTCTAAATCATCTCTCTCCCCTTCAATCTGTTCAACACTCTGCTGGACAGCTAATCTTCCACCAGCCTCATCATGCTCATATTACCCCTCTTCTCAAGTCACTTCACTGGCTCCCTATCCTTTTCCACGTCCAGTTCAAACTTCTTCTGTTGACCTATAAGTGCATTCACTCTGCAGTTCCTCACTACCTTTCCTCTTATACCCCTATACCCCTTCTCGGGAATTCTGCTCTTCTGGCAAAATTGTGTCCTTCTCTTCTATTGCTAACTCTATTCCTTTCACCTTGCTGCTCCTTATTCCTGGAACAATCTACCTCAGTCTGTAAGTCGGGCACCTTTATTGACCCTTTTCAAATTCATGCTGGAAACTTGCCTCTTCACTGCCACTTTCAGATCTTGACTCACCTCATCTCTTTGTGTTTCCTCACCATTCCCCCCTAGATGTATCCCATGTCTACAGCTACTGTGTTGTCTGTCTTGCCTTGATTGTAAGCTCTGATGAACAGGGACCATCTTTTACATGTGTCTGTGAAGCGTTGCATATGTCTTGTAGCGCTATACAAATGTTCAGTAGTAGTACATTTCCCCAGATTCTTCCAGCTTACTCCAATGTCAATGCTGGAAAGGGCAGTAGTGAGTGGAGATGTCTTCTGCCCTCTTTCCACAGGAATATTCAGAAGGGATATTAACTGGAGAGGTCCAGGAGTGGTGGATGCAGGGAATGGGAGACATAACCGGAGGGATTTTCAAAGACTGAGTGGAGATGAGTTTCGTAAATTGGGGGCAGGGTTATGAGTAAGAGGCAGGGGCAGGATTATGAATTATTGTAAATAATTGAAAATATCTGTTAATTGTTAATCCCTGTTATCCATGTTTTTATTCCTTGTTCTCTGTAAACTTAACATTTGTTTTATGTTTAAGTACAAAATTTGTTAAAATGTAAACCGCGCTGATGTCAAGAGTGCGGTATATAAAAGCTGTTAAATAAATAAATAAATAAATGAATCAGTGGAATAGTTTTGATGCTGGGGTGGAGAACACAACAGATATAGTTGTATGGGAGGTGAGGAGAGTCTTTCATGTTGAAAAACGGTGCCACAGGGTTTTAAGCAGCAGAGCGTTCATTACTCATCCAATATGATACTGGTTTCCTTTGTTTTATTTTAACTTACATAAAATGAGAGAAATGAAAGCAATACAATTTTATGGGGGCATTTTCAAAGTACTTTAACTGGTTAGCAGACCTGCTAACTGGTTAAAATGTGGTCACTGCAATATTCAGTGGCATGAACCGGTTAACGCAGCTAAATATCCCCAAAGACTGCCAAACCAATAACCACAAGTGTCTGTGAGCAGAGCAGAGGTGCTTAGTGGCTGTATTCAGCTGGTAATTGGATAGCTTCAGCGGTTAAAGTTAGGACAGGTAAATGACTATTCTATCTTTAACCGCTTAGTGCTATCCGATTATTCAGTAGTGGAAAATGGTTATGTTCTGCTGCTAAATATCAAGTCTTCATTAAAGCAGCGAAGGCTAGGCATTTTATGTAACATAGCTGCTGCTGCTGAATTTGCCCCCCCCCACCCCCACCCCATTAAAATCTGCTTTGTGCAAGTGCCTGCTCTCCCTATAGGTAAAAGATTGTGCTGATGGACCATTCAGATTGGGGGGTTGTCAGAATCTATTGTTTTTGCTTTGACTGCTGTTACTCTTTGTTGCCCCTCAGAAGCAGTGGCACTAGGCAACTGCCTGGTCTTGCCTAATTGTTGAGCCAGTCACAAATATAAATATACATATATGCCTGCCACTGCTAGATACACGTCTAACTGGTAGTTTTACTTTTATTTTTCCTTCCTAAAATTGCCACTAGTTACACATCTTTCGGCCCTATCCTCTAATTCTGCTGCTTCTAAAATTCACCCTCCTGCTTATATCACCTCCTGAATATTTCTTGATACCAGCAGCCTAGGCAATGCCAAACCATAACCATTGAATCAAAAAAATCACTTCTGCTTCTTCTGTGACTCTTTTTTTTTGTTTCCAGAATTCTTTGATCGTGGCGGATCTCATTGAATCTCACCTTCTTATTTAATTGGTTTACACAGGATACATATTGATTTACAAGAGGCACAGGTCAAAGTACATGAGACTGGCCTGAGAAGTGACGTACTGGCTAGATCAATGAATTCAAGGTCAAGGAAACCTTGGGTCAAATCCACCCCCTCTCTCCCCCCCCCCCCCCCGCACTTCTCATGACCTTTGAAACTTATCTCCCATTGCCTCCGGTTTCCATTTAAGATTGTAAACTCCTAGGTGGCAAAGGACTTACTATAGCTGAATTATTTATAATGCTCATGCTGTAAGACACCTTGAGCATCATTTGGAAAAATCAGTTAAAAATCCAATTTGTAATTTCCTCCTGCTTTTAAAGTACTTTGTTCCATTGTCTAGCAGGTCATTTAGCTGTTTTCTACTGGGTAGCCAGTATAAGCTGTCTATGATTATTGGCCGTGCTAATGCATTGCTATGACTGATAATTTGTGTTATTTTCCAACAAAGAGCAGCCTATTGGATGCCTTGTCGTCAGTGACCCACTGAACCATTAGGTTTACTAATGCGTGAAACTTCTAAGTACATCATTGTGTGTAGTGAAATAGCCAGAACATGAAAAGGACATAGAGCCTTGAAGCTGATTATGCAGTTTGTGAGCATCGAGCGGGTGATATTTTTTTTTCTGCTTGTCTGACTGGAAACCTGTTATTAACTCAGCTACTTTAGCGAGTAACAAATCTAAACTGAAAACGCTGGACAACGCTGCGACACATGGAGAGTTACGCAGAGAACTGACAGCTTGATAGGTGCACTGAATAATTCAAATAACCAAATCAGATAACCCCAGTTTAATTCAAGCCATCCGATACATTCCTCATTCTGGCAACCTGGATGTATTATAAGCTCCTCTTATCTCACTGTTAGATGTTTTCCATTGCAGAGTGCCAGCAGCCTACATAGCAATATTACTATAATGTAAGCAGAAAAAAAGTTTGGTAGCAAACATGAAATCACAGCATTTTTTTTTTTCAGTTTGCACACCTCCTTTGAGACTCTTTCCTTCCTCTTTAAATTCCTTACCAGAGATTCATGCCTGACTAGATCATGGAAACATAACCCGCCCCCAGTGCTGGGAGAACTTCTCCGAGGTGATTCCTCAATGCCGCTCTGCCTGGCTGGAATGGATGCCATTGCCATTGCTGTTGATTTTCCATCCTCTCTGAGATCGAGTGTGCCGCTTCTACCCCAGTTGGTCAAAGAATGCACCAGAAACATTTTTTTAGAAAAGGAAAATGTATTTATTTATATTATAGATGGTAGAATAATAGACTTAGTCATCTTTCGAGACGATGCTGGGAATGCTTTGGATGAGAAAATACAGTGGGCAATTACCCTCCCTCTCGGGGGGGGGGGGGGGGAAGGTAGGAGAAGATGACTCGTCATGTACATGGATTTCAATTTGAAAATCCTGATGACATGTTTCAGCCAAGAATTTTGTCCCTGCTGAAAAACAGGTGCAAAGTCTGGGAATACTACCATATCTGAGATGCATCTAGCCCCTGCCTTTTCAAAGAAGAGTTTCCCTATGAAAGTGATTGATTGAGACCCCATTGGGGCTTACAAAGAATCCCTGTATGTACAAGTTAACTATGGAATTCAGTCTGGAATATTTTATACCTATGTAAACTATTACTTTATTGAAATTATGCAACATAGCGTGACTAGCTCCGGTGAAGACACATTTCAGAGAGGCCTTTTAGGGAGTGGATGGGACATGATGGTGGAATCATCTGAAAACCCATGTCAGTTTTAGAAGAGAGGGTATGCATGTATGTGTCCCTTCTAAAATCAACATATCTTCACCTCTCCACATCCATGTAATTTTTTTTTAAATGTGCAGGGCAATATACTGTCACAACCCCAGCCCCCGAGCCATGTGCTTAAAGGGTCAGGGTGGACATTATTGTTTTCATCAAAGGAAGAAACTTTTCTTAGCCCAGATGCATGTTGGTACTAGTAGTCCCTTCCTTGAAATAATTAGTTGTGAAAGCCATGTATAAGGTAAAGGGTAAGGTTTATTCCCATAATGCACAAACAAAGGTTCAACGAAGGAAAACATGATTCTCACCTCATTCAGGATTTTCCAAAAGGTATTTACAGAATTCAAAAGTTAGACGTGTTTCACAGTCTTATTAGCTATGCAGGTGTTAGAACAAACCAGTTCATGGAAACAAAAGCAAGCTTCTTCTTTTAGCTTATCAAAACTGTATTTTAACGTATACCCTGCGAGCTATACTTCTGCCAAGGATTCCAAACTCCCGGCTAGACAAAGTGTACAATCCATGAGACAGTCAGGTAGCAATGAATCGGGTTCAGCAGGGTCTATTTGCATCTCCTCCTGTTCTGACGATATATCTGCTGGCCCTGAGCTTTCCTCATGTAATTCTGGCTTCACTTCAGAGTTTCTCTCTAAAACTCTCCAGCCTTGCTCTACCTGATCTGGAAAACAGGTAACAGGACTTTTAGTTAGCACTTTTTGTACAGGTTCCCAAACCTCTCTCCAGCTGTGTTTACTGCACCTACGGCTCTCTGGCTTCCATGCCTTTCTAGGGCTTGGCCACAGTTCCTGGTTCAGTGTTGTGTTTCTCAGACTCCTGGGCTGAGTCTTGTGCACCCACCTCTGAACTCCTTGTAGCTCACGGTCAGGAAAGGAACTATGCAGGTACCTCTGCTCTCTGAGCTGTGCTTCTCTGGTACTTTCTTTACCCAGCACTTTCCAGGTCCCTCTCTTTTCTCTGTCGTCCTTGAAGACTTCTCCCTGGAGCTTTTCAGCGTGGAACTGTTTCTCTTGGAACTTGTTTCTTCTCTGTAAGGACCACAAATCCAACTGACTCTCCTTCTCTCCTCGGAGCCGTCTCCTTCCTCTCTCTTCTGCATCTGCGTCTGCATCTGCATCTGCGTCTGCTGCTGCTTCTGCCCTTTCTGTCCTGTCTAAGCCATACTTATAAAGCTGCTTCTCAGTTAGGGTTTCTCTCACCCTGACCAGGTGTGTCTGATTATCCCTTGAGTTAGTTATTGCATCATCCAAGCTTGGGTGTGTCAGCGTACCCTCTGATTCTTCATACTTGCTCCCTCTGGCTGCGCTTTGCAGTAACTGCACTTTAGGTCTGTCACTTTCTTTCAAGGGATCAGTGATTTTTCCTATCTCCATAGGTTCACTGGCCTCTGCTTCATCACAATACACATGCGCGCGTTGTGAAGTGGTGGAGGCTATGCATGGAAAACGAAAGACAGACCGGTGACAAAGATATGCAGCTTCATTCAAAAATATGTGATGACATGCATTTATTTATTTATTTACATTCTCTTATATACCGTGCTATTCTGCATCAGTGCGGTTTACATTGAACAAACTGAAATTACATTGAACAGGGCATTATAACTTGGAGATAACTATTTATAGTGAACATGGGCTATGGAGGGTTAAGTGGCTTGCCCAAGACCACAAGGAGCACCTTTGGGACTAGAAACCCCAGTCCTTCCGGCCCAAGGTTGCTGTCCTCTATTGGGATTTGAGCCCCTGACGTTCTGGCCTGAAGTACCTTGCCCCAACCACTAGGCCACTCCTCCACTACCCAGCCTTTGCATACCACCGGCAAAGACTGGGTAACATTGAAAATCCCCTGGGGATGATTTGATGTGCAGGTCTGCATATTTTTGGACTCCGTACAAGCACCTTACAAGTGTATGTTCCGTTTGATTGGCACACGCACATGGCACATTGTCCCTTATGGGACCATATCAACATGCTTCTACTGCAATGTATGCCTGTGCAAAACTATATTCTAAATTCAGAGAGCACAAACATGTCTGACACCTGACAGCCCAATGTTTTGTGGACCAAGTCCTGGCTCCTGATCTGGCTGGTAATTGCAAATGAGGATGTCTTCTATCATCTTAGGGGGTGCAGGACACCCAGTGCTTTAGTATGAAGGGTCTGGGAGAGGGTTTGCATGTCCATGGTCAGGTAGGAAAACCTTTCTTATACCTCTATCCACATCTCACAGGGAGCTACCGATCTGCATAGTGGCACGCACTGTATAGGCATGCAAAAATGGGAATCAAGGCTGCCCCAACCAGTATGCAAGACTAGATAGTTACCAAGGGCAACAGCTTTTGAGGGTCAGCAAAGGAAACTAGCAGTCAAAGGGAAAAAAAGTCAAATATACTTATACAGCCATCAGCACACTCTTTTATACCTTCAGGGAGAGTGGGCACACATATATCTACATTTATAAAGCAAAGTTCACCATAGAAAGGTATGATAGGCAATGATGCATTCTGACAGGATTAGTGGGGGAAGGGTGGTTCCCTGAGGATTATGACAGTAGAGCTTACTTGTCAGAATCTCAAGGGAGGGGCATAAGGCTGAAAGGTCACCTATTGTATCAAATCTCCTAGCACCTGGCTCTTGTGGCACTGCCAATAGTGGTGCTACCTGCCAAAGAACAGACTCTGTCAGCCACACACACATACTCATACCTATACCCACACAGCTGCACGGACACATGCTATAGCAGGGGTCTCCAATTCCAGTCCTGGAGGACCGCAAACTAGTCAGGTTTTCAGGATGTCCCTAATGAATAGGCATGAGATAAATTTGAATACAATGGGAGCAGTGCATGCAAATATCTCATGCCTATTCATTAGGGTCATCCCGAAAACCTGATTGGTTTGTGACTCTCCAGGCTTGGAATTGGAGACCCCTGTGCTATAGTATGGCCAGAAATCTGTGGCATAACCATATACATGATGACAAGAGGCAACATATTCCATGTGATGCCATATAGAGATGTGTGGAAATGCCATGAGCTTTTAGCACATAATGGCAAGGCAATACATGTACATAGGAACCTAGGAAGGCAGAACCCTTCCCCCCCCCCCTCATACATGTCATGTAGATGACACTGATCATACAGGCATAGGTAATCTAGTCACACAGAGCCTCGCCATAAGCATAAAGGGCTTTTATAGCACACGCCCACAGGGAAAAAACATACATGTCATGCTGACCAATACGTGTTGTCACAGGGCCTACCTTGGCAGTGTACTGGAGCGAGGTAGGTGGGACATAAAAACATTTAAGGTTGGGTTTGGCCAATAACTTACAGGGCCCAGGGACTTTCAGCCCTGGTAGCGTCCTTTGTTACCAAAATCCCACAGAAAACAAAAGGTCCGAGTGGAGGGAAAACAAAAGGCATTTATTTCCCCTTTCATGCAAAAAGGTTCATATGCTTGGACACAAAAACGTCAAACACAAATTCCTTACTTCAGGATAAAGAAAAAGAAAGCATTAAAGGAAAACTGTTATCTTCACAGTAAATGGAATAGCAGGCAAACAAACAGTCTCAATTCCCAAGACAGAGTTTAGTGGCTTAGTAAAGACTCCAAGCTTCCTGTCTTACAGAAGCTACAGTCCATCTCGGTGTCTGATGCAAATTCAACCTGCATCGGTTCCCCTTCTGAAGCCTCTGAGCCTAAGTCAGTATTTGTTGGTAAGTTGTAATAAGGTTTTTTAAATATCTTCTGCACAACCTCCCAATGCTCAGGGTTGAATACAGGGCGTCGGTCCTGCGCCCACAGATACTGGGAACTGTCTTCCTTTTGCAAATGTTTTGTCTTAGCTTTCTGTAAAGCTTGGTTAGTAACAAGTCTCTTAGTTGGTGCGTGTTTCTTGCACCTTAACTCATAAGCATTCTCACAAGGATAATATTCCTGTGCTCCCTGTATTCCCCATACACCAGCAGTTTGTACCCTGCTTTTAGTTAAATATGGGTTACCTTTTCTTCTCGGCTTGTCTGCTCCAGGTGAGGTTTGAGGCCTGCTCCAGTTGGGGTCCTGCCTGGCCTGAGCAATAGGCCTTGAGCTCTCCAAGCATCTTGCTGTTGGCTTTAGACCACAGTCACAGCCATGCCTTTGCCTCTCTGTACAACAAACACTCACTCTGGCTGGAGTTGTCCCACCTTCTCCATGGGGACTCCTTTCTTCAAACCTCTGCGGCTGCTGCTGCCTCCTGCGAAACCGTTGGTCAGGGATTACTGCACCTTCTGGATATCCAGCCCATTCACTCGGATGTCCTGCCCAACCTGCTGGTTCTGCTGGTTCTCTTGGCAGTCCTCCTTTCCCAGGCCGTCCTGCCTGTGCCTTTCTCCAGGGCTGTCCTGTCTCCTCAGGATATCCTCCTTTCCAGGGTTGTCCTGCCAGTTCTCTTCCTGGCCGCTCTGCTCCTGATTCTGCTTCTCCTGACTCCGCCAGTTCCGCTCCTGGTTCTAGTTCTGGGGTAACATATGGAAAGCAGTGTGTATAAATGCCCGTAGCATGGGAAATAAGATCCCTGATGTTGAAGCTTTGGTGGGAGTGGCTGACTTGGATAAAGTGGCAGTTACAGAAACATGGTTCACAGAAAACCATGATTAGGTTGTAACTATACCTGGCTATTCTTTATTCAGAAAGGACAGGGTAGGAAGACGAGGAGGAGGAGTGGCACTATATGTAAAAACTACTATTAAAGCTTTGGAATTACAGAGCTTAAAAGAGAGAGAGGAGGCATTGTGGGTTAAACTAGAAAGAGGAAAACAGAAATCTATTTGCATTGGTGTGCTATACAGACCTCCCTCACAAGAGGAAGAGGTGGACAGAGAGTTAATTGAAGACATATGCAGCATTGCTAGGAAAGGGGAAGTGCTACTGTTAGGGGATATCAATATGCCAGATGTTGATTGGCACATTCCTGCTGCAGTATTATCTAGAAGTAAGGAGATCCCTAATTCTCTACAGGGAGAACTATTCAGGCAATTGGTTACAGACCCCACATGTGAAGGGGCCATACTGGACTTGGTGCTTACCAATGGTGAAAGTGTTTCTGATGTTGAAGTGGGAGATTATTTTGCATCCAGTATTAGGAGTAGGGCTGTTAGAATCCATTCCAAGGTGAGGATCTTAGACTTTAGGAAGACTAACTTTGCCAAGATGGGCCAATACCTCAGGAAGTCGTTAGTTGGATGGGAACAGCTGGGGGATGTAGAAAAACAGTGGGCAAAACTGAAAGGGGATATTTTAAGGGCAACCAACCTTTTTGTTAAAATGGTAAATAAAGGTAAAAGGAAAAGGAGACCGCTATGGCTTTCGAAAGAAGTAGCTGAAAAAGTGAAGGAAAAGACGGAGGCCTTCATGAAATACAAGAGATCACAGAGAGAGGTTGACAGGCATCTATATTTGGAAAAAGTTAGAGAAGCTAGCAAAGTACTCAGGAAGGCAAAGATTCATAAAGAGGAGAAAATAGCCAATGTAATAAAATGGGGGGATAAGACATTTTTCAGATATGTTAGTGAGAAGAGGAAGGGCAAAAGTGGTATTGTCAGACTCAAGGGTGCAGGGGAGGAATATGTAGAAGCTGATAAGGATAAAGCGGAATTGCTTAACAAATATTTCTGTTCTATGTTCACAGATGAAGAACCAGGAGCAGGACCTCAAAAAACACCCACAAACAGGAACAGAAGCGAGGGACATTTTGAACAATTTTCAGAAGACTGTGTTCATGAGAAACTAGCTCAACTTAAAGTAGACAAAGCGATGGGACCGGATGGAATACACCCTAGAATACTGAGGGAACTTGGGGACGTTCTAGCAGCTCCACTGACTGACCTTTTCAATGCCTCGTTGGAATCGGGAGTGGTGCCAAAGGACTGGAGAGAGGCTTATGTGTTGCCTTTACACAAAAGCGGAAGGATGTGGTTGAAAACTACAGGCCAGTTAGTTTAACTTCAGTGGTGAGTAAATTATTGGAAACGCTGCTGAAAGAGAAAATAGTGAGGTTTCTGGAGTCCAGCGGATTACAGGATCCGAGGCAGCATGGATTCACCAGAGGCAGGTCTTTTCAGACAAATCTGATTGATTTCTTTGACTGGGTGACCAGGGAGTTGGACCGAGGGAGAGCCCTAGATGTGGTGTATTTGGATTTCAGTAAAGCCTTTGACACTGTTCCTCACAGGCGACTTATAAACAAACTGAGCACCCTAGGGATGGACGCTGAAGTTACTACTTGGGTTAGAAATTGGTTGGGTGGGAGGCGACAAAAAGTACAGGTAAATGGAGCTCACTCTGAGGAGAAGGAAGTTACTAGTGGTGTGCCCCAGGGATCTGTCCTTGGTCCGATTCTTTTTAACATCTTTGTTAGTGATATAGCGGAAGGGCTGTTGGGTAAGGTTTGCGTCTTTGCAGATGATACCAAAATCTGCAATGGAGTAGACACTCAGGAAAGTGTAGATAACATGAGGAGCGATCTAGCTAAGCTCAAAGAATGGTCTAGAATTTGGCAACTGGGATTTAATGTTAAAAAATGTAAGGTCATGCATTTTGGGCTGCAGCAATCCAAGGGAGCAATATAGTATAGGGGGTGAAGTACTTTTGTCCACTAAAGAAGAGCAGGACCTAGGAGTGGTTGTGTCTGATGATCTTAAAGTATCTAAACAGGTACAAAAGGTGACGGCAAAAGCTAGAAGGATGCTTGGGTGCATACGGGGAGGAATGGCTAGCAGAAAAAAATAGGTGATAGTGCCTCTGTATAAGACTTTGGTGCAACCTCATTTGGAGTATAGTGTGCAATATTGGAGACTGCACCTTCAAAAGGATGTGAACAGGATGGAGTCGGTGCAGAGGGTGGCTACTAAAATGATTAGTGGTCTTCATTATAAAGCATATGAGGACAGACTTGAGGATCTTAATATGTACACCTTAGAGGAAAGGCGGGATAGAGGTGATATGATAGAGATGTTTAAATACCTCCGTGGCATAAATGTTCAGGGAGAGAGCCTCTTTCAATTGAAAGCAAGTTCTGCTATGAGGGGACATGGGATGAGGGTGAAGGGAGATAGATTCAGGAGTGATATGCGGAAATATTTCTTTACGGAAAGAGTAGTGGATCCGCGGAATAGTCTCCCAATAGAGGTGGTAGAGATGAGGACAGTAACTGAATTCAAAAAAGCATGGGACAAACACAGAGGATCTCTAAAGATAAAAAGGGGACTGTTGTAGTTGTTGATATGGAAGTACAGGCTAGATAGGCCATGTGGTCTTGAAGGACTAGAAAGGGGGACTGTTACTTCTGGAGAGAAATCTGCAACTGTGAGTATATACTTCTGGTAATTTTCTAAAAAGAATTCTTTGTATTAAAGCTACTTAATCTGTGAACCCACTGTTTTTTGTTGGATCAGTTAGGGCCTAGTAGCAGCAATTAAAGTTTGAATTTAAAACACAGAGGAGAGCTTTCTGGTTACATTTCATACCCAGCAGAGAGCTTGTAGTTTAAATTTAATAGTCACTCAGGGCTAAGTAACAGCAAAGTACTTTTAGTTTAAATTTAACACACAGAAGAGAGCTTTCTGGTTAAATTTAGTACCCAGCAGAGAGCTTGTAGTTTAAATTTCATAAGAAGTTAGACCCTAGCAGCAGCTAAGAGCTATAATTTAAATCAAATCAGAATTTAGCTTACCTCAGCAGCACAAGACAGGGTACTGTGTAGCAGCCCTCTTTTAATAAGTGTTATTTTCCTCCCTCCCACCCCTGGGATAATCATAGCTTTATAGGTACTTACACATCTTAAAAGACAGGAAGTGCTTTCAGGTGAAGCTCATTACCCAAATCAGTCATACACTAAGGACCTGAGATTAATTAAGCTTCAGGTGAACAAGGTATATTAAACGTATTAGGTACAGTTTTATTGGTATAAATACCCATAGCAACCCCTAGTAAGTAAGAACTTAAAGATCTAGACACAAACTTAAAACTAAGATGCAGACAGCAGTCCAGCAGCGGGATGGGGGCTTTCCAGTCTTTTGCATTGAGTGTCACATGTATGATTTTCTCCCAGTTGGTGAGAGGTCTTACGTGTGCACTAGGTGCAAGGAGCTCTTTTCTCTCAGGGAACAAGTCCGTTCTCTAGAGGCTAAAGTAGCAGACTTGGAAAACATAAGACAGACAGAGAGGTACATAGACGAGACCTACAGGGATATAGTCCTGAAGTCCCACCTCCAGTCTGGCAGCACCCCTGTTGCCATGGAGGAGAGAGGTCACGTGACAGGAGAGCATCACTCTGGTGTGGCAGGAAGTGATCCTTTAACTAGGACCTGTCCTCCAGGTGATGTAAAACCCTCTCGCACCGAGGAAGTTTCTCCAGGGCCATGTGCCCATGAGGGAAGGGTTAGGACAGCCGTTATAGTTGGTGATTCGATCATTAGGCATGTAGATAGCTGGGTGGCTGGTGGACGTGAGGATCGCCTGGTAACATGCCTGCCTGGTGCGAAGGTAGCGGACCTAGATAAGGTCTTAGATAGTGCTGGGGAGGAGTCTGCTGTCTTGGTACATGTCGGTACCAATGACATAGGAAAATGTGGTAGGGAGGTTCTGGAGGCAAAATTTAGGCTTTTAGGTAGGAAGTTGAAATCCAGAACTTCCAGGGTAGCATTCTCCGAAATGCTTCCTGTTCCACGCGCAGGACCCAAAAGGCAGGCAGAGCTCCGGAGTCTCAATGCGTGGATGAGACAATGGTGCAGAGATGAGGGTTTTGGATTTGTTAGGAACTGGGGAACATTCTGGGGAAAGGAGGGGCTCTTCCGAAGGGATGGGCTTCACCTTAACCGGGATGGAACCAGGCTGCTGGCATTAACCTTTAAAAAGGAGATAGAGCAGCTTTTAAACTAGATATTAGGGGAAAGCCGACAGTCGCCCAAGAGCGGATGGTTCGGAAGAATGTATCCTTGAAGGATACTACCAAAAGCAGAGAGGTTCCACAAAAGAGTAAAGTAGCCCAAATGCCCTCAAGTATGGAGCAGACAGAGCTTAAGGATCCCAATTTACACATGTCTAACAATAGCCAAATTAACATGAATAAAATACATTCTCTAAAATGCTTGTATGCAAATGCTAGAAGTCTAAAGAATAAGATGGGAGAGTTAGAATATATAGCACTAAATGAAAGGTTAGATATGATTGGAATATCAGAGACATGGTGGAAGGAGGACAACCAGTGGGACACTGTGATACCTGGGTACAAACTATATCGTAATGATAGAGCTGATCAAATTGGTGGAGGGGTTGCGCTCTAAGTTAGAGAGGGCATTGACTCAGAAAGGATTAAAGTTTTGCAGGAAACAAAATCTGCTGTAGAATCTATATGGATTGAAATTCCAATATAAAAGGGGGAAGGCGATGGCAGTGGGGGTGTACTATCGAGCACCTGGCCAGAATGACCAAATGGATGATGAAATGCTCAAAGAAGTCAAGGAAGCTAACAAAAGTTACAGCGCAGTAATAATAATGGGTGATTTCAATTACCCCGGTATCGACTGGGTCAGTGTCACGGCAGGACATGCTAGGGAGATAAAGTTCCTAGATGAAATAAATGATTGCTTCTTGGAGCAGCTGGTTCATGAACCGACCAGAGGGGAAGCCATATTAGACCTAGTCCTTAGTGGAACACCAGATCTAGTGCAAGAGATAAGGGTGTTGGGGCCACTTGGCAATAGTGATCATAGCATGATCGCCTTTGATTTAATTAGTGGAGGAGGGATAGTAAGGAAATCCACAGTACTACCTTTTAACTTTCGAAAGGGAGACTATGATAAAATGAGGAAAACAGTTAAGAAAAAACTAAAAGGAGCAGTTGTGAAGGTTAAAGACGTACATCAAGCTTGGGTGTTGTTGAAAAATACTATCTTGGATGCCCAGACCAGCTGTATTCCACGCCTTAAGAAAACTGGAAGGAAGTCCAAAAAACTGCCAGCATGGTTTAAAGGTGAGGTCAGAGAGGCTGTTGTTGCCAAAAAAGCATCTTTCAGGAAATGGAAAAAAGAGCCAAACGATGAAACCTGGAAACAGCACAAGCACTGGCAAGTCAAATGCAAGGCATTGATAAGGCAGGCAAAGAGAGAATTTGAGAAGAAGCTTGCTGCAGAAGCAAAAACGAGAAATAAAGACCTTTTCAAGTACATTCGTAGCAAAAAAACCTGTGAGAGAGTCAGTTGGTCCATTAGATGATAAAGGGGTTAAAGGAGCACTAAGAGGCGACAAGGCGATAGCGGAGAGACTGAATGAATTCTTTGCTTCGGTCTTTACTGAGGAAGATGTAGGGATGTTACCCATGACTGAAGTGGTATTTAAAGGTGCGGAAGAATTGAAGGAAATATCGATACATCGGGAAGATGTCTTACAACTATTAGATAAACTGAAGAGTAGCAAATCACCTGGGCCGGATGGTATACATCCAAGGGTGTTGAAAGAACTGAAATTTGAAATTGCAGAACTGCTATCAGTAATCTGTGAACTATCATTAAAATCATCTCTAATACCTGAAGATTGGAGGATCGCCAATGTAACACCAATTTTTAAAAAGGGTTCCAGGGGTGATCCGGGAAACTACAGACCGGTGAGCCTGACGTCAGTACTGGGAAAAATGGTAGAAACCATCATAAAGAATAAAATTACTCAGCATGTAGATAGTCACAACCTAATGGGAGACAGCCAACATGGCTTTAGACAAGGAAGATCTTGTCTTACTAATCTGTTATGTTTTTTGAAGGAGTGAATAAACAGGTGGACAAAGGTGAGTCAGTTGATATTGTGTATCTGGACTTTCAGAAAGCCTTTGACAAGGTCCCTCATCAGAGACTTTTGGCAAAACTAAAGATTCATGGGATAGGAGGCAGTGTACTATTGTGGATCAGGAACTGGTTAAAAGATAGAAAGCAGAGGGTAGGGCTAAATGGCCAATTTTTCCAATGGAGAAAGGTGAATAGTGGTGTACCCCAGGGATCTGTGCTGGGTCCGCTGCTTTTTGACATATTCATAAATGACCTGGAAAGTGGAATAACGAGTGAGGTTATCAAATTTGCAGATGACACAAAACTATTTAAAGTTGTTAAAACCCAAGAGGATTGTGAAAAATTGCAAGAGGATCTTGATAAATTGGAAGACTGGGCATCAAAATGGCAGATGAAATTTAATGTGGACAAGTGCAAGGTTACGCACCTAGGGAAGAACAACCCAAACTATGGTTACACGATGCAAGGTTCCACATTAGGAACCACCACCCAGGAAAAAGATTTAGGCGTCATTGTGGATACCATGTTAAAACCCTCGGCCCAGTGTGCAGCGGCGGCCAAGAGAGCAAATAGAATGCTAGGTATCATAAGGAAAGGAATGGAAAATAAAACAAAAGATAATATAATGCCTCTATATCGTTCCATGGTGAGACCGCACCTTGAATATTGTGTGCAATTCTGGTCGCCGTATCTTAAAAAGGATATAGCGATTTTAGAAAAGGTACAGAGAAGAGCCACCAAAATGGTAAAGGGGATGGAAGGATACTCCTAGGAAGAAAGGCTAAAAAGGTTAGGGCTCTTTAATCTGGAAAAGAGACAGCTGAGGGGAGATATGATAGAAGTCTATAAATTAATGAACGGAGTGGAACGGGTAAATGTAGATCGATTGTTTACCTTATCAGAATATAGAAAGACTAGGGGACATGCAATGAAGCTACAGGGTAAACTATTTAAGACTAATAAAAGAAAATATTTTTTCACTCAACGTGTAATCAAACTCTGGAATTTGTTACCGGAGGATGTAGTGGAGGCTGTTAGTGTAGCTGGGTTTAAGGAAGGTTTGGACAAGTTCCTGGAGGAAAGGTCCATAAACCATTATTAAGAAGTGACCGAAGATATCAATGCTTGACCCAGTACAAGCATTGTGGAACTTGTGTCTCTTAGGGAAACTGCTAGGTACATGTGACCTAGATTGGCCACTGTTGGAAACAGAATACTGGGCTTGATGGACCTTGGTCTGACCCAGTATGGCATATCTTATGTTCTTATGGTCTTTTTCTGTCGTCATATTTCTATGTTTCTATTTATGCCACAGAGGTATTTAAATACCTCATCATATCGCCCCTATCCCCCACCCTTTTCTCTAAAGTATACATATTAAGATACTTAAGTCTGTCCTCATGCTTTATAACAAAGACCATTTTAGCAGCCACCCTCTGCACCAACCTGCCTATATGCTTCTGAAGGTGTGGCTCCAAAATTGCACACAATACTCCAAATGAAGTTGCACCATAGACTTATACAGAGGCATCATCACCTCCATTTTTTTTCTGCTGGCCATTCCTCTCCCTGTACACCCAAACATCCTTCTGGCTTTTGAGTCACCTTTTCTCCCTGTTTAGCTCCTTTAAGATCATCTGACACAATTACGCCCAGGTCCTGCTCTTCTTTGGTGGAGAGAAGTACCTCACCCCCTACACTGTACAGCTCCTCTGGATTTTGCAGCCTAGATGCATGATCCTGTATTTTTTAGCATTAAATTTCAGCTGCCATATTCTAGACATTTCTTCAAGTTTAGCTAGATCCCTCCTCATGTTGTCGACTCCTTCCTGTTTGTCTACTCTTGCAGATTTTGTTATCATCTGCAAACAAGGAAATCTTACCCGACAGTCCTTCCATAATATCACTAACAAAGATGTTGAACAGAGTCGGACTAAGGACAGATCCTTGAGGCACACCACTGTTAACCACCTCCTCCTCAGAGTGAGATCCATTTACCTGTACTGTTTGTCGCCTCCTACTCAACCAATTTCTAATCCAATCAGTAACTTTAGGGTCCATCCCTAGGGTGCTCAGTTTGTTTATAAGTCGCCTGTGTGGAATGGTGTCAAAGGCTTTACTGAAATCTAAATACACCACATCTAGGGCTCTCCCTCAGTCCAACTCCCTGGTCACCCAGTCAAAGAAATCAATCAGATTTGTCTGACAAGACCTGCCTCTGGTGAATCCATATTGCCTTGGATCCTGCAATCCCTTGGACTCCAGAAACCTCCCTATTCTCTCCTTTAGTAGCCTTTCCAATAATTTATGAATCACAGAGGTTAGACTAAACAGCCTGTAGTTCTCAATGTCATCCTTATGTCTGCTTTTGTGTAAAGGGACCACATGTATCTCTCTTCAGTCCTTTGGCACCACTCCCGACTCCAAAGAGGCACTGAAAAGGTCAGACAGTGCAGCCGCTAGAACATCCCTAAGTTCCCTCAGTATTTTTGGATGCATCCCATCCGGACCCATGGCTGTATCTATTTTTAATTTAGTTAGTACCTCTCGAACACAGTCTTCTGAAAATTGTTTGAGATTCTCTTCGCTTCTGTTGCTATTTATGGGTGTTTTCTAAGGTCCTGTTCCTGGCCCTTCACCTATAAACACAGAGCAGAAATATTTATTAAGCAATTCTACTTTATCCTCATCCGTTTCTGCGTATTACCCCGTGCATCCTTTAGTCTGACAATGCCACTTTTGCCCTTCCTCCTCTCACTAAAATATCTGAAAAATGTCTTATCCCTGCATTTTATTGCATTGGTTATTTCTTCTTCTTTTTGTACCTTTTTGCTTTCCTGACTACTTTGCTAGCTTTCTCCAAATATAGATGCCTGTCTTCCTCTCTCTGTGATCTCTTATATTTCATGAAGGCCTCCCTCTTTTTTTCTTCACCTTCTTCGCTACTTCTTTTAAGAACCATAGCAGCCTCCTTTTCCTTTTTACATTTATTTGCCTTTCTAATAAAAAGGTTTGTTGCCTTTTAAAATATTTCCTTTCAGTTTTGCCTACTGTTTTTCTACATCCCTTAGCTGTTCCCATTCTACTAATGACGCTCTAAGGTATTGTCCCATCTTTGCAAAGTTAGTTTTCCTAAAGTCTAAGACCATTGCTTTTGAATGGATTTTATCAGCCCTAGTACTAATACTGAACCATATCATCTGGTAATCACTGGATGCAAATTGATCTCCCACTGTAAAATCATGCTCCTTGGCACCTGCTACCCAATCCCGGCACTGGTATCCCTCTCTGAGGAACGGGCATCACGGAACATGCATTTGTATGCTGTTGGGCCTTTCGATGCTCCTGCATCTTGTTCCATTGCCATGGCATCAGGACTCCAGCAGGAGCATAGGGAGGGATAGCCGGGTAACAAGGCGGACGTCCAGTGTGGCAGAATCAGGCACATCTGGCCTGTCTAATTGCCCAATTCTGCACCCTCGAATGTCTAGCGCCTGCAGGTGTGGAATCGTATACACATCTGGGCTGTCCATATTTTGGACATCTGGATGGGGCGGATGTCCTCTGATCTGAATGGGCCTCTATGTCCAAAAGCAACAGCTCCCACTCATCTGAACAGTGCCAACCTCTTAGATGAAGGCCTTTCATCCCCATAGTCTACCAGGGATATCAGTTGTGAAAAGGGTTGAAGCATTAAAAGCAATTGTGTGCTCTCCACTCTTCCTATATAGATGCTTTCACACAATGTGTGATGTTTAAAGCCATCAAGACACGATTCTAGGTCATGCAGGGGACCTGGTCCCATTTGCTTTAATGCTTACAAGAGGAGGTTCATTAGCGAGATGGTGACGCATTAGGCGTACATAGCATATACATTGTAGGCCCCAGGGAAGGCTACACACACCTCACCAGGCCATATTACGCATGCTGGCACCATGTATGCATCGTATGGCATGCCAAACTGGATTGCCAGATGACTTAGCACTCCAGACAAGGGACTAGGTTATACCTGGTAGACAGCCATGACCAGCTGTCAGCCAAGGAGCATGAGTGCAGGTAGCACAGGTGCCAAACTAATAAAATTGCCTCTATTTTGGTATTTATGTTCTCTGTTATCTGGTGATTTCCAAATCTTTATTACCTTAGCTATCCAGCTACCCGCCACCTGTTGCTTACCACCTTTCCTTTGGGCCCCTGGCCAGGAGCATCTTAGCCATTATGGGAGCCCATCTACATGAGCTTGTATGCCATCATGGAATGCACACCTTATATGAGAGACATCCATAACATCACTATTGCTGCCTTGCCACAGACATAGGGCCATATTCACTAGCATCTAAATACCTGAAGCACAACACTACTATTGCTGTTTCATCCCATACATAGGTCCACATTCACTAGGAGCTCAATTGGCATGTGTGGATGACCTCTCAGGAAATGCTACATACATTATACTGGTGCCCATGTGGTTGCCAAAGTGCCTCTCAGGAGGCCTGCATTCCCTGGGCCTAGATGGAAACACAGCCAACATCCCTTGCTTCCTACAAGTGCACTGGCACCATCTTGCCAAAATGTGTACATCTAGCCATTTCTACTACAAAGTCTATGGATCCCTGCTATAGCAGCCCTCCATTACATCCAACTACCTGGATGGTAACTGCTGTCTGTCTGACACAGCTATGCATGCGCTCTCTCTCTCACAGCACAATTGCTTTCAGGCCATTAGGTTCCTGATATTGTCTACAGATTGGTCCAGGAGAAGTGTTATCATGTCGCCACTGGCACAGGTCAGCAGACATGGGTTTCATAGAGACATACCCTTACCTATACCAGCATGCAAAATGTGCATGATAAGAACATAAGAACATAAGATATGCCATACTGGGTCAGACCAAGGTCCATCAAGCCCAGTATGATGTAGCACATAGGGTCACTGGAGCACAAGCAAGCATCACATAGAATTGGAGTCTGAAGCCAGATTTTGGCCATGCCTGAACATGCTCGCATGTGGCCTGATTTGGTATCCCTGACCTATTGTGCCATGAATTCCTGATCTCAGCAACCTCTGAGCATTAGTGATCTTGAGAGAGTGCTGCCATCTTGATTGTTCTTCTGCATCATCAGCCCTGGGTTGTGGTCACCATGCATATCTAGTGTGAGAGATAGTGAGTGATAGCTACCTCATATGACCTTATTAGGCGGCTGCCTAGGGTGTTAAAATTTAAGTTGCCTTTGATACAAAAAGGAGTCTTGTAGTCAAGTGGTAAGGCAAAAATAATATTAGGGCTTTATTCCCTGCCCTGATGGGATATTCCTGGGATACAACAAACAATATGAAACAAAAGAACTGTTGCACAGAAAAATATCTTCTTTCCTTTAGGCACCATCAGCTGGCTGCTTTGCACAAGTTCCACATAAAGATACAATATCGTCAGATAAACAAATTGTACAATCCATGGGCACAGGGTCAGAATTATAGCTGCTGTTCTCCCACTGCATTAACTCAGAGTCACTTACGATTGCATATGGGTCACACTCTTCACAGCTGCTGTCTTCCTTAAAACTCTCCTGTGAGTCATGGGCTAGCTTTTCTAGAAAGGGCTCTTTAAATCCAGGGCTCTGAATGCCTGGTATATTAAAAGCTTCCTTCTGGCTTTCCCTTCTTCTCCACGCTGGTGGAATTACTGTATAACTTTCAGTATCAAAGTTACTTCTGGTGCCACGCCCTTGCCTTTCAAACCAAACAGAACTTCTTGCCTCTTCTTTAGCAAAGCTAGGTTCCCACCTCTTAGCTGTGGTTCTGTCTCTTATATCTGGGCTTCTGGCAGCTCTACCCTGGGCTCTCCAACTACCAGGAATCCTAGCAGGGTCCTGGGCACGATGCTGGCTGTTTCCTGCTCTGCTGCCACACCTACTGCTTCCTTCTCTCAGTGGATTTCCTCCAGCATGACGTGTGTTCACTGGATGCTGGCTTAGTCCTCCCAGGTCGCTGCCCCTACTGGCCTTCCCTGGTTCTACCCTGCAGCTTTTATCCTTGTTCTCTTTGCATGCTGCCTGGGTTTCTGAGAACAGGTGTTCCTGATTAGCCTTCCTGCTTCTAGCTACGTCAGGACTAGTGCAAGGACATTTTACTCTAATGCCTTTTTGCTTTTCTTGTGCTGAGTTTGTTTGCTGCTCAGCTAATTCTACATGTGCTGAGTTTGTCTGCTGCTCAGCTAATTCTACATGAGCTGGGTTTGTTTGCTGCTCAGCTAATTCTACATGAGCTGAGTTTGTCTGCTGCCCAGCTGATTCTGAGGTAAGTTCCTTACTTTCCCCTAACTCCATGGGCTTTGTGCCAGCTGCTGTGTCACACTAGCCATAACAGCATTCACTATATATACCTACAAGCATTTTTGACAATTAGATATGTATATAGGCCACCTTCCCACCCTCTCACCTGATAGTACCATTCCAAAAGAGAACTGGTAATGGTACTGTAATTTATGTGCAGAGTTTGTGGTATTGTAGGGCACAGCTTTCAATTCCTCCCCATAGTGACTTTGTACAACCTCGGAGTTACTACTTGTATAACGCTATTGAACATGGACAGTGCTGGTGCCATAGGAGCCATAGACACCAATTAGAATACCATCCTCAGTCCCACACCTTCACATCTGGACAGAAGGGATATCTGTGTTGGAATAGGCATACAAGCACCACCGCTGAATAGCAGGCCCTTAGTTTTTTCTTATTTTTATTTTATTTTTGCAAATTATATATATGGAGACCAGTTCAGAGATGTGTATCCTCTGGCAGTCTGGATGTCCAGACAACTGGATGGCCCAGGAATGGACCCGATTCTGCTCCTACAGAGACTAGATGACCCCATGGGAGCAGAATCACAGCATAATGCTAGGACATCCAGGACATGCCGCAATGCAGGCACCCTGGATGTTCTGACACTTACCAGGCTAACTCAGCCAGGCTCCTGTATAGAATGGCGGTGGCATGGGGTCCGGTTGCCATGCCATCGCCACTCCATGCAGGAGCTGCGATCACCAGCGGACCCTACAAATGTCATTTTCCTGCAGCCTGACCCCTGATTGGGCCTGCCATGGCCAGGGAAGGGCTCCAGGGTACCCCTTCACCCCCTCACCTCCCTTTCTGGCCCTGGAGCAGTCATGTTCTGCCATCTAGGTGGACGTATTCCATTTCAGAGGTGGAATAAGTCCCCTGTCTAGATTGCCAAACCTGGATGTACATGGCTGACCTCTGAATCGGCCCTGCACATCTGGGGTCTGGTTCCCACCCACTGCCCTCCCTGGCTCCACCTCTGGTCCACCCTCTCCTGCCCACAAACAGAGCTCCCTGTATATCTTGCCTGTACATGTGGAGAGCTCTGTCAGCTGTAGTGGCACCCCAGCGTTTAATGGGGATGGACGTCCGAACCGATTGTCCATCCCCGCTAGACACAAACCGGACTCTATGCAATAATTAATAAGAGTAAAGAAACAAAGCCCAAATTACAATAAGGTAACATAATGAAAGGTAAAGAGAGAAGCAAAGAAACATACCGGGACAGTTTATTCTAAATCTAACTGATCAATCAAAGATTGTAATCATTTGCCAATTATATTGCAATCTAATGGGCCATGCAAAGAAACACTTCTATTAAGAAATCTAACTCCATGTATGCCCAGGATTGATCTTGGGATTGCAGATAATGTGCAGAACTTGAAAATCTCAAGTTCATCTCACAGAGGACCTTGTCAAAGGCTTTCTGAAAATCCAGATAAACCATTTATCCCACTCGCCTTTATCTACCTATTTATTCACACCTTCATAAAAAATGTAGCTGATTGCTGAGGCAAGATTTCCCTTGGCCAAATCCATGTTGGCTTTGTCCCACTAAACCATGATTATCTATATAAGTAGAAGAGGTGACACCTAGCTTCCACTACCATCTTCAGTCTATGATGGTCAAGAGTCTTTGGAGGGAGCATCAGCAAAGTTGCATACTGGTTCATGGTGTAGGGCTGGTATCTGTTCAGGAACTAATGTCTGAACCAATAGCATGACTTCCTGTTACAAGATGGGACCTGCTCTGAACCAGAGCCTGAACTATGGGGGTCTGCTCTGAACCAAAGACTGAATTAAGCAAGATGGATTCCTGTTTTGTTATAACTCAGCATTAAAACTTGCAAATCAAGCAATTCAGCTAGTTTATGATACTTCACGTAAAAGTATTTTTCCAGCTGACTACGTACAGAAGAACATGGATTCGATGTTCACTGTGCTAGCATTGGCAACAATGTATAAACCTGCATACCAGCAGCTTTCGAGCATGATGGACCTTTGTTTGCAGAAGGACCACCTATTAGCTCTTACCAGATTTGCTGAAGATGACATATAGGATTCGAGACCAACCAATCACCAGGTCTTCAGGACAAAGAATTATATGGATGTATACCGGAACCCAGAACTGAGAATGAGAAAGAACTCAGAACTCAGAAAGAGGAAGAGAGAAAGAACTCAAAAAGAGTGCAGACAGACCCAGTCCAGCAAACACCTCTGCAGTACTCTGAAACATACAGAGACTGGCAGAACTCCTAGGAACTTAAATTTCTGACACAAAATTGCTTGCTTGCCTTTTCTTGCTGGCTGGATAGTCAGATAGTGTTTATGGCCAAAGCCTCAAGACAGAGTGAATTTCTCCCACAGACCGGCAGCTCAGTGTATGACCACGCAGTTCATTTCAGCTAACGTTGGACCCCTGCCATAACTTGACTTCATTCCATTCCTGGGACCCAGCCACAGCCACAGGTATTTTGGCATGAGCTAAGGTACTAGTCTTTAATTTCTCCCAGAGGTTGGGGATAGCCTAGATAGACAGATAATTTACTGTACGTCAGAGTGCATATGAATCAGTGACAATGGTTCCTAAAACAGAGATTAGATCTCTCAGTAATTGTAACATAGGGCTGAATAATATAGTGCCTCAGCAAGCTAATTTATTCTAATATTTCCATTATTTTTGCTATCAGTCTAATTTTCATACAAACAGGGCCTTGATAGGGACCTGATGGTACATTTCCATTAGGGAGCAGTATGCTGACTTTGGAACTGCTATTGACTGGGAGCTGAGCCAGGTGGGGCTCCCCTACCCTAGGTAATGCCTGATTGCTGACTTGCATTGAGACATTGAGTGAACTATGGCCAGCTAGCAGCAAACTGTATAAGGATGGGGAATAGGTGGGGTGGGGGTGCTGGGCTGGGCTGGGCTGGGGATGGGGGGTGGGCGAGGGGCTCTGATCATTCTGTTGGAAGGGCACTGGTTCTATACTGAAGTGGGAACTGAGTAATGGAAGTTCTGTGTCGATGAAGGAGGGTTGGGGTAGTCTGAAGTGTTGCATTGAAAGGTGGTGTGCTGGAAGCTTGAGAAGCAGGCAGGGGCTGCATGGGAGCATGGGAGTAATTAGTGGCTGTGTGATGGGGGAATGAGAGTGTATGGAGGAGGGGAGGGGAGATGGGGGTAGGCAGAGGAAGGGGGAAGGGGAGGGGGTTAGAATAATTACGATGGACATCAGGGAGGAAACTGAGAATATTGCTAGCAGAAAAGCAGCCTATAAGAGTCTGGCCAAGTGACTAATTCCTGGCAGGGGCTGGGCTGGGGGGGGGGGGGGGCCTTTGTTGAAATGAGATAGTTAAAACCTTGTCTAGGAACCTGAAGATGTGCTGTGACCCTGGCTGAGGTTGTAATCACAACTCTAAATGCAGGAGGGCTACATTCACCAGTGAAGTGAGATAGGATGCTGACCTACCTGTGATCGCTGGGAAAGGACATAGCATTGATACAAGAGACCCATTTGACTGCCTCTGGACACCTTAAAGAAAAGGCAATGGATGGGAAAGTCTTGTCAGCACATTATAACACCCAGCAATGGGGGGTGGGGGTAGCTATTCTGGTCAGGAAGCAGGTCATGTTTGAAGTGCATCTGGTGGTTCGGGACCCAGAGGGAAGATATGAAGATATGTGCTTTGGGGGGGAATTGCAAAAGAAAAAAGTTCTGCTTGGCAGCATCTATGCACCCAATACGTACCAATGCAAATTTTTTCTGGAGCTGATAGGCCACTTGGCGGATTTCAACATGGTGGCGGATGCCTCAGTTGATTGTCAGCCAGCTTGCATGGCACCCAGGGGGGTGGACCACAGAGGGATAAACCTGCTGTGTACAGAACCGGAGTTGATCGATGCACCCCACAAAGAATTTACCCATTACTCCGGGCCTCATAAAGTGCACGCCATATTGATTATCTGCTCTGGTGGAGCATCTCTTTGCCAAGCTGGTGGATTCCCACAGTCTCCGATCATGCCGCAGTATGGTTATGGTTTAGTTTATTTACTATACTGCCTTTTTTATACAAATGCAAAGCAGTTATCAAAAATTTAAAGTAAGAGTGGAGGCTAGAAAGGAATGCCAATCAATGAACAGGACATCAAGAGAAGAGAGAGTAAAGAGGGAAATGAACATGCACTGATACTCACAGCAGGTAACAAACATTCAAGAGGAGTTAGGCAAGCTACCCCTTTTTTTTCCATGCAGGATTGCAGCATGTCCTGCTAGTTCTGCTAGTCTGGCAGTTCAAATATTTGTCCGAATAGGTGTACCTTCAATTCAGACTTAAAACACTGAAATGTGGCTTGAAGGTGAAGCTGAATAGGCAGCCCATTTCACAGCAGAGGGGGCTAAGAAAAAGGAGGCTGAGCGCCTTGTGGATTTATAGTAAACCATGTTTGGAGAAGGTAAGCACAGCTGAGTGCCGTGAATAGAATGCAGGGAACGGGCTAGGCAATGAGGGATAATGAGGCAAGACAGATATTCTGGGCTGTTTGATGAAGGGCCTTGTAAGTACAGGTGAAGCTTATATTGGGGGAATAGTTGAGGGGTGGGCTGTGGCAGCTTAACCCAATTTAGACCCAAAATGAAGGCTTTCAACAGTTTCTTAGAAAAGCATGGTTAGAATATGTGGCGGAAAACTGGTAGAGGATGTGAGGTCAGAACTATATTGGGAAACGTCCAAGACCATGCTTGGGGGCAGAATAATTAGGTATACAACAGCATAACAACGTCGACAGAACATCTTCATCTTCAGATCCTCTGGGACCTCAAGATGAAAAGACTGGAATACATGAGGATGGGAATGGAGCAAGTGCGCATACAGTTCCAAGAGTGCAAAAATAAGGTCCACGCCATAATGCAACAGCGGGTCATACACAGCATCTGTATTTATAAATATCAACTGCATAAATGTGGGGACAAAAATGGGAAATTGCTGTTGAACCTAATTAAGCCAGCCAAAGTCAAAACCACTATAACCCGCCTTAGATGACTGGATGGGATCGTAATGACAGGGTATAGGGAGATAGCACAGTGCTTCATGCCCTTTTTCAGGCATTCTAACGAGTGAGGGCCTTTGTGTGTCCACCCTCACATATAAACAGCAAGCTTGGCTAAATAGCCACTGACGGAGGAGGAAATCTGGAGTGATTAAGACATTGAAGCTGGCTAGGGCTCAGGGCTGGAAGGCTTGGGGCTGGAATTTTACCAGTTATTTGGTGATCTAGTGGCAGGGCCGCTGTGGGCAATGGGAGAGGCAGCCATGGTGGCCGAACAAATGGGGGAATTATGCAACCCAACCCTCCCCAAGCCTGGCCGTGACCCAGAGAAAGTTGAATCCTATCGCCCTAATTCATTATTGAACCAGGACTTGAGAATCCTGGCAGCATGCTGGCCCAGCGGTTGAGAATGGTCCTCCTTGGTCTTGTACATCTGGACAGGTAGGATTTGTTTAAGGAAGGAGCACAGTAAGACATTTCTTGAGGACCCTGATGCTCCTGAAAAAGAGGCCCCGGGACACCCTGGTAGCGATTGTGAATCTGGATACTGAGAAAGCTTTGGACCGTGTGTCATGTGATTACCTGTTTTGGATACTGCAGAAATTTGGATTGGGGATATATTTTGAGCAATGCATTTGAACAATTTACTGACTTCCCAGTGCACAATTATTAATGAATGTCTGGCTCCTAGACTCCTTCAAGTTAATGAGGGGGACACGGTAAGGCTGCCTCCTGTCACCACTACTGTTAATTTTAATGCTGGGCCTCTGTGGACATTAGGGGCAAAATGTGGGTCATACCAGATGTAAAATTAGTATGTTCGCAGACAATATGTTGGTCAGCATGCAACATACTGTAGAGGGTTGGATGGAATTGGGCTGCCTACTATAGCAGTTTGGTAACTTTTCAAGCCTTAAAATTAACATGTAAAAATCTGAGGCATGGGGCCTAGGAGTAACGGGACCGGTGGGGGGTGGAGGGTGCAGCTTTTAAATGGTCAGGGGAACCCCTTAAATATCTTGGTATCTATCTCCCTCAGGATTTAAAGAAAGTATACCAGCTTAATATACAGGGCAAGCTCCAGCAAAATAAAAATTTATGTGGCAAATGGACAATAATGCTATTGTCTCTCTATAGGCAGGTGGCCTTGGTGTGCATGATTCTTCTCCCCAAAATTCTATACCAACTGTAAATGCTGCCTCTTTGGGTATGACAGGAGGATGAAAACTTTCTTAAGGGAGTCCTTCAGGGATTTATCTGGCGAGGCAAACACGTACGTGTCAGCTATATGAAGTTGATCCTGGAGAGGGGACAGGGTGGCTGGACTCTCAGACCTCTGGCTATATAATGTTGCTGCCCTTATGCGATATATCCACAATGCTTTCATGGCAGCGGCTCATTATGCTCCTGGGGATTATTTGACACTTGGAGTCAACCGTGAGCACTTTGCTCTATTGTAGGTTAGAACTTTTACATCAGGAGTATGGGGTCTTGTTGGACCCCCTTCACTGGGCATGGAAGTGGTAGGCACAATGGCATGGATACAATTCGATGGTTACCCTCATTTTGCAATTAACTGGCAACCCCGGCTTTGTGCCAGGGCAGTGATGTACCGGTTTCAACAGTGGAATATGGGTTGTACCGTGAATATGGGGCACTTATTAGGATGGGGTGGGGGAACCTTCCCTATGTTTGAGCAACTTCAGCAGCAATTGGGCTCTTAGGAACACAGATTTTCTCTTACCTACAACTTAGACATTATTGGCAGATGCTTGAGGCCACAGACCCTGGGGAGGTGTGAATTCAGAACATCAACTGGGCTTTCTGCAACTTAGGCCCCTACTGGAATAGACTAGGCAATTGGTATAGGATGCTGTGGGATGCCTTCCCATCGACATACCTTGTAGGGCTGGCACGTACCTGAGCAACAAAACTGAGGGAGGAGGTGGAAGAGGATCACCTTGAGTGGTATTTTCTGCATATTTCAGGAGTCCATAAGTCAGCACGCTACCAAGAAATGCAATTTCAAATCCTACATAAAGGATATCTCACGAGGCAAAGGAGAGCCCGATTAGGCTTGTGGACCAAGAATGACTGTAATGCAGAAGCAGGTGGAAACCTTCTGTCATGCCATTCTTGAGTGCCCTGCCCTGGCAGGGGTGTGGAGGAGAGTTTTGTGTAGTATGGAACAGCTGATTCAGAAAAGCATTAATTGGACTTACAGCATGCTACTCTTGGGAGACGAGGGACTACTGCTGGAGCAGAGGATCAGGAAGGTCGACGGGAAATTTATCATGATAGGGATATGCAGGCTGATGCAGAAAGCTAGCGCGGGCTTTACGAGCACCTAATGCCAAGTTTAAGCACTTTTAACGATTGTGCAAATCCAGGAAACAGATGAAAACACTGGCGGAAAAAATAGTGCTCAGCTAATGCCTTGCAGATTTAAATGAACTTGATGCAGAGACAGGCGTAGAGGATTTTACAACCCAGTCACAGCGCCAAAAATTTTACTTCAGGGTCTGAGTAGAATTAAACCTCTAATGTGTGCTCCTGATAGTATTTTGATGGCACCGGGTACTTTCCCCAATGCCTAGATCATCTCCTCCTCAGATGATCAAGCATCGGCAAAGGCCCCCAATGCCATCAAAATACTCTCTGGGGCCCCACAATAAAATTATCTCTGGTGGTCCAGCAGCCCGATCCCACCCCCAAAAGTATTTTGATAGCATTGGGAAAGGCCCCCGATGCCATGAAAATACTGTCAGGGGCTGTGCCCCACAATAAAATGATGCCTGGTGGTCTAGTGGCCCCTTTCCCTTTCCCCCCTCACCCCCACTAAATAAAAGAAGAACCTGGTGGTCTAGTGGCCCCCAAATGCACCTTAAGCGGGAGCGCTGCCTATGCATTCCTGCTCTCTGTCAGCCATCTTGCAAAATGGTGGTAACTGGCCCCACGTGGTGCATCCTGGGATCTACCGGGTGAGGTCAGACTGCTATATAAGGCATAATCTACCTTATATGGCAGTCTGACCTCACCTAGTGCACCCAGGATACATTGCGCAGGGCTAGAAACTGCCATTTTGCAAGATGGCCGATGCAGAGCATGAGCGTGTAGGCAGCGTTCCCGCTTAAGGTGCATTTGGGGGCTAGCAGACCACAGATAGGGGCCTCTAGACCACCAGGTTTTTTTTTTTTTTTAAATTTAATGGGGGGTGAGGAGGAAAGGGGCCACTAGATCACCATGTTCTTCTTTTATTTAGTGACTGTGGTGGGGGGAAAGGGGCCACTAGACCACCAGGTTCTTTTTTTTTTAAATGGGGGAGGGAAGGGGCCGCTAGACCACAAGGGATCATTTTATTGTGGGGCCTGGCCCCCGACAGTATTTTGATGGCATCTGGGCCTTTTCCTGATGCCGCGATTGTCCCTCAATGCCATCAAAATACTGTTGGGGCTGCTATGCATATTAGCCATGCAGTGCCCGAGGAGCCAGCCAGACTAGCGCAGATTCTTGTGCGCATGTGTTTGGCTTGCTCTCCCAGTTTAATGCTGCTATGGCTCATTTGCATGCTCCATTTTTGCTGCATTCGGCGGTAAAAAAAATGTGTTCTCGGGCTGCATTAAAGTCGTCTTCAGGGTGTGTCTAGCGCCAGTTTTTCTTCATCGGCCTGTTGGATTGTTAAGAAACTGATATTACAACACTGGGTGGGGAAATGAATCTCTTCTTTTTTGCAATGCACCAGATGGCAGCTGCAGAAAACTATATATATGCTGCCTTTACTAAAACTCAGTGGACAAGATATAAATGGCTATAGACTAAATTTCAATATCGGATTCCTGAGGCGTTAGATGAGGGTGGAAGGAGGGTATGAATGGAGTGTTGGGGGGGGGGGGGCAATACTAGTTGTTGTGGGTTGGACATATTTTAAGGTTTTGAAGCCCAATATACTATAGCAACATGGGCAGCCTGTAGGACTCTATCCTATGTATGTGGCCTATATGTTTAGATCTGAGAATGTGTGGAATGGGCTATGTGGGTTCCCTTTTGTGTTTTGCTGATTGTGATATATTGTGTTGATCCCCTTTGTTGGGAGAGAGGTTGGTGGGGTGATATGTTAAAACTCAATAAAGTTGAAATTAAAAAAAAAAGCACATTTTCCGTCTTGTACGATTTGTAATTCTTTTCTGGAGCTAGCAAACCGTAGTAATACAATGTACAGAAGATGCAAGGGTTGCCAGTTTGCTCCATATTTTCAGGGCAGGCTGATCCTGATCTGCGTGGCCCCGAGGTCTTTCCTAGGAAGATCAATAAAGGTGCCAGAACTCCATGCGCACGAAGGCAGAGGAGAAAAAGCAAGATTAGATCAACCTTGAAGTCTAGAGCCAACTGGAAATTCTACCTGCTCTAAGAAATGCCTCTTCCATACGATGCACATACCAGGATATTTTTGGCTCCTGTAAAAAGAGCCAATTCAGCTTTTAGAGAAGATGAGGTGGTTGCCTAGTGCAGTAGCTTCTGAGGGGAAGTATAGAGCAGAAGCAGTAAAAGCAAAACAATAGATCTGACAGTCGCACAAATTCAATGAGCCATCTGCACATTTGTTGACCAGCAGAGAGCACGGGCACCCTCATACATACAAAGCAACATTTACTCTTTAAAAGTATAATGCCCAATTATGCATTTTTTGCAGCATTGTTGTGGAAGGAATGGTGCTGAGATGATCATGGTTGTTGAGTTTAATTATCAAAATCTTGGGGGAAGCGAGGGGGTAAGACTGAAGGTCAGCTTAGGGCATCCACATCCTTGCACCAGCCCTGCCTGTAAGGAATAATACGCTTACAGAAAACAAATGTTTCAAGAAAAGACTAGTACAAAATAATTTTCTGTTACATGGCAACCCAAGATTATAATGATAATTATCTTGCAAATTACTTTGTCTTTCATAAATATTGCTTTGTGAGGATGTGACAAAAAAGCAACATGGTGCATAATGAGCTTAATAAAATTTATCTTCTGAGGATTGCAAATGGGGAAAACAAGACTTTTTTTTTTAAGGTAGCAATATTTTTATTCTTTAATTCTTACCCTAAACACCTCCACTCTAAACTGATATATTTTTGAAAGAATGTTTTAAACCTGCACATCAATACATTATTCTTATGCAAAGATTCCCAAGTTGCTCTGCTACACCTGTATTTTTTTCTTTTCAGCTGCAGTATAACTGAGAAAATTGTTTTTAAGTGAGGGAACAAGATACTTCCATAGATTTCAAAGTGTGGTATCACTTACCCTAGAGTGCTGGTCTGGGAGACCTCTGACTTTATAAGCTGTAGGGACTAAGCGGGATCAGATCTGGCTGGTATCTAGAAAGACCGGGTGTCGCAGGCTTGCAAACCCCAAGGACAAACTTTGTCATGTTTTTTTTTAAAGTGCCATCAAATCAGTGCTGACTCCTGGTGACCCAGCAGTCCCTGGGCTTTCTTGGCAAGGTGTGACTGGAAGTAGATTGCCAGGCCTTTTCTTCCGAGCAAGGGAGGATAAAGTGATTTGCCCAAATAGGCCATAACCTTTGACTCTTAGAAATGGGTAGAAAGAGTTTATAAAAAACAGACTTGGTTTTTCTCCTTTAGGAAAGTAATTCAAATCCAGCCACGATGAAAGTAAGGACCAGAAGTAACTACATCCTGGAAGTGGTTGGTGGACTACACAGGACTGATGCTGTTTTGCTGCCCTGTACATATGAACACTGTGCTGCCTTTCCTCCCCATCCCCCCAATATACATCCTGGTACATTCAAAGGGAGTCCATAATGTGCTTCCCCTTTTTCTTTTTTGAAAGGCTGAACACTGCTTAAAGGGGGCTAATTTGGCAGAGTTGGAGTAAGGCTACCAGATTTGAGTCGGGTGAATCTAGGACACAATTCACTGGGTGGGGGTACACTGTCCCCATGCAAACCATTCTTTATGTTCAGCACAAAATACTTCAGACTGCATACAAAGCCTCAGGGCTGGTATACAGGACAATTAATTATGCACCAGAAAAAAATCAAATCAGTCAACAGAATCCTTCCGTTTTCAACACGTAAATTTTATGTGAGAACATATCCCGATCAAAGGCTTTGAACTGGGACCCAGGACATTTTACAGTGATTAGTTATTAAACATTCTTGTATTTCATTTTATTAAAACTTAATATTCTGCCTGTGGCCAGAGTATTTTCTACTAGACAATAAAAGTTATCAATCTCTGCAGTTTCTGGCTTGATTTTCTGGTTCAGCGTGTCTCTTTTTTTCTTGATTCTTTGATCTTGTCTTTGTCTTATCATTTTCTTTCTCTCTTTGTTCCTTTCCTTCACAGTGGATAACTGAATAGTTTCTCTTCTTTCACTCTGCTGCTCTTTTTTTATCCCCTTCCTCCTATTCTTTTTTACTCTGCCTGATGTCCTTTCCCCAGACCTCTCCTTTTATCTGCTCCTTCTCTTATATAGTTCTGCATTTCCCATCCCTTCTCTTATATTATTTTCATGGATTAACCCCCCTCCCCCATCCATCCCTGGTCCTCTCTCCCTCCTCATGTATCCCAAGCCTTCTCTGTTATCACCGTTTTTCCATCTCGAGTCTTTCTCTCTCTCTCTCTCGACATTTTGATCTGTTTTTCTCTTTCCTCCAACGTCCTACATGGCCTGCCAGAGGATGCTGCATAGGGCTGATTCGGCTCAGAGCCGTGCCTAGGGCTGTGCCAGTGGTATGGCAGCACAGGGCACAAGTACAGAAGGGGTACCCGTACCATCATTGAGCTTGCAGCTCAGAAAGAGTGAGTTACTGGACGTAAGTGGGTGGAGTGTGGGCACTGGATTCATTAGTCGCACAGGACGCATTTCTAGCTTTGTATGGTCCTGATGTGGCCAGTATCTATCTGATGCTTGGGTAGAAATATGTGTTGTTAAGTGCCGTCGAGTTGGTGTCAACTCATGGCGACCCTCTGGATAGCTATCCTAAACTGTGTTCGGTCTTCAGTCAGGCAGCTCATTGTTGACAGACTGGCACCTGTAGCTGCTGTTATTGTATCGATTCATCTCATTGCTGGCCTTCCTCTTTTGCGTTGACCTTCTACCTTGCCAAGCATGATGTCTTTCTCTAATGATCTCTCTCTTTGCATGATGTATCCAAAGTATGAAAGTTGAAGTCTTATCATCTGAGCTTCTAAAGAAAGCTTAGGTTTGATCTCCTCTAGAAATGATTGGTTTGTTCTTTGGGCAGCCCACGGGATACACAGTATTCGTCGCTAGCACCATAATTCAAAGGCATCAGTTGGTGGTAGTATTTACTAGGGATGTTCAGGCTCAAAAATTGCATGTTATTTGTTTTGGTTTTTCTTCATACTGCTTTTTAATAGTCAGTCCCATTGTGCAATAAGGCTGTTGACTGCTGCTTTCATTTTAAAAACGAAAGCACGCCCCTAATATTTACAGGTTTTATTAATCTATATCACTGTAGGTTCATAGCATGTATCATTTACTGTATGCTTTTATATGACTCTTCAAATAACAAAAGAAATATAGAGGAGATTCTTTTTGTTCTTTAAAGAGTCATGTAAAAGCATAAATGATACATGCTATGAACCTACAATGATATAGATTAATAAAACCTGTAAATATTAGGGGTGTGCTTTCGTTTTTAAAATGAAAACAGCAGTAATCAGCCTTATTGCACAATGGAACTGGCTATTAAAAAGCAAAATGAAGAAAAACCCCCAAAAACAAATAAAATGAAATTGTTGGGCCTGAACATCCCTAGTAAATACTACCACTCAGCCTTGTCCACAGTCACATTTCTTTTGTTTGTTTCCCTGGAGAGAGGGGAAGCACATTTCACCCGCTAACACACTTCTACACCAGGTATAGGCACCAGTGAACAAATAAACAGGGAATGATGGAGCCTACCTAAGGGGGACTCCTGCCTGGTCACTCCCAAGCCATCGGATACCCCACCAAAGTGGTTGAGCATAGAGGTGTTACACACACTAATAACTAATAAGCCAGCATCCATATTTGTGTTTCTTGTCAGATACTGATGTCAGTTCCTAGAGATTAGGAGGGGTGGACTTTTAACCAAGCACAACCTTTTAATTCCTGTCCTAATCTGATACATGGCTGACATTCTCCTTTTGGCACTACAGAATTATCTGATGACGAGACCTTGGGGGCTTCAAAAGCTCGTGTGCTACAACCTAATTAGATTTTTCTTGCGTTGGTCCAACAAAGGTTGACATGTGTCGGCAGTTTTAAGTGAGAGGGAAGTCATGATGATATTTGTTTCATTTGGTCTTATTTCCCATCTAAAATGACAGAACAAACAACAGCAGTTTTATGAGATAAATGAGACTTAAGATTTTCCCACCTCTAATAGAAGATAATACAGCATACCAAGCTTCATGTTAAGAACATAAGATATACCTTACTGGGTCTGACCAAAGGTCCATCAAGCCCAATATCCTGTTTCCAACAGTGGCCAATCACAAGTATGTGTCAGACTCACAAAACATAGACAGATTCTATGCTGCTTATCCCAGAGTTAAGTGGCGGATTTCCCTGGTCCACTTTAATAATGGTTAATGGTCTTTTCCTCCAGGAACATGTCCAAACCGTTTTTAAACCCAACTACACTAACAAACTCCAGAGTTTGTTACACGTTGCATGAAAACTATTTTTTCTGATTAGTCTTAAATATGCTACATTATAGCTTCATTATGTGCCCCCTAGTCTTTCTACTTTTTGAAGGACTAAACAACTGATCTACAGTACATTTACTTGTTCCACTCTCATCATTACTTTTATAGACCTCTATCATATCTCCTCTCAGCCGTCTATTTTCCAAGCTGAAAAGCCCTAACCTTTAAAACCTTTCCTCATAGGGATATCCTTCCATTCCTTTTATCATTTAAATCGCTCTTTTCTGTTTTTCTCCAGCACCCAGGGCCAGCACTACCATTAGGCAAACTAGGCAGTGCCTAGAGTCCTAGCCCTCTGGGGGCACCCATTGCCACCACTATTGCACCTCTCTAGGACCAACAGCGGGGGAGAGGGGTATGCCATGGGGGGGGGGGAGGTGCAAGGGATGAGGTTTGCCTAGCACCAATATAGAACAAAATATTTTAAAGATTGGTAAAAAAGAAAGATGATAACTTCTGAGTATTTGCTGCAATGGGAGCTAAAAGCCAGGCCTTACTGTTGTGGCTAATGCACAAGTTATATTTGTATAATGGAAATAGGATGGTCAAATAGCTCAGTGTCAAAGGGACAGGATACTGGGTTTGATGGACCTTGGTCTGACCCAGTATGGCATATCTTATGTTCTTATGGACAGGCTAAGCAGTTTCTGCGTTTACTCCCTTGCTTTCCAAGAGATGCAAGATACAATTCTGTTTTTTGAAGGAAATCTGAAGCATGTCTCCAGGTATACCATAGGGATAAAGCCAGGGTTTGTCAGCCTGCACCTTAGGGGCAAGATGCTGTATAGTTATCCTCAAATGCTATAGAAAGAGGTGATTAACCAAGAATAAATAACTTGATGGATGTAGTTTGATTCTATTCAGCTTTTGATATCAACTTATTTGTGGGATTGATTCTTAAATTGTGATCATTTTTTTCCATATCATCATTTGTAGATGGTGCAGTGTGAGAAAGTAAGACCAGCTTTATTTTACTTTATTTCTTTTATTCAAAAACAATGTCGTTCCGCGTGATCCTTCATAATTTCCTGAGGAGCAGAGATAGGCAAGCTTTTTGGTCTGCGGACCACATTTGGATTCCCCCTTACTCAGTCATGACTCTCAACACAGCTCTCATGCTGTACTCTGATGCCAAGGTTTGTGCATGACCAAGATTTTTGTTGCAGATGAACTGAAACTTTTATGGTTTTCATCATGATAGTACACCTACTGTACACCCAATCTGCTTGTGTACATATATACCTCTGAATTTACGTGTGCACTATCGATATACTTGCAGACAAGCAATTTGCCCTCATGCTTCAGTTTTAGGCATGTAAAAAATGGTCAAAGGAGCTCAAACTGCACAAGCCTACTGATTACCAATACCTTTGCTGCAGCTTTCTTCATCAAAACATTAGCCCTCCATCTAGCATCAATAAGTAATTGTAAACTGTCTGTGAAACACCCCCCCCCCCCCCATGGCCTGTTATCACCTACTTGCAGCCCGCTGCTAATGCAGATCCCATTGCAGCCCCTAACACATCATCGGTGTGAGCTAGAAGGCATTTGCATGTCATTAAAAGTAGACATAATGACTCATATTTATGACATGTTAGAGGCTGTAGTGGGATCTATATTGGCAGTGGGCCATGAGTAGGGGCTCATGGGCTACAAGAGGGGCTTCCCTAGCTGTTTATAATTTTTTATTGATGCTAGGCAGTGGACCAACATGTTTGTGCCAGTGGACTGGTTCTGGCTTGTGAGCCATAGTTTGCCTTCCCCTGCTATAGATTAATTAAATTTTGAGGCACCTTTCAAAGATGGAGTGAGTGAGACAGTATCACTGCCATGAACGGGAAGATCAGCTAGCCCAAATTCCTTGTTTTTTTCAATATGCTAGTGTCAGCCAACCAGCATAGGTTGTATTCAATAACCAACATGAAATCCAATCAAAGGCAGATTGAAACAATTCCAAGGTCTTATTTAAGGCTTTTGCCTTGACAAAGGGTCTTTTCATGTTTTCACTGCTAGGTCATGAAGAAGGATCCCTATAATCACTTTAAAAAGCTCTTTCAATGGCTCTTTGTATTTTACATGAACTGCATATATTTTGCCACGTCTAATGGATAAAGCTAAGTAAGGCCTTGCATTTCTCTGTATTTCAATGTCTTCCTTGAGAGTGGGTAAAATGCATTTTAAAACACATCGTGAAGTTTAAGAAAAGAGTAACGCCATACAAAATGCAAAGGAAATTACAAAGACCTTTAGGAGGTCAAACACTATGAATATCTTTTTACTTTTAAGTTAATGTGAAGATTCTTTTGTTGTTGTTGTTGCTGTTCTTGTGGCCCAACAAAGCATATCAACCTTTTATTGTAAAGCAATGCAATAGCTGCTGCACCACATTAGGGTCATTGTGCAGAACTATAATTTAGGGGCCTTTTACTGAACTGTAGCTAATGCGAGAATTATTGTGTACTGACAATACATGCCCTCATTAACAGTCTATGTACACTATGGGCGGCATGCAGAGAGCCGAATAGCGGGGTCGGACATCCGTGGTGGACGTCCAACCCCCGATTCCTGGTCCAGAGCTTCCCGCCATTCATGGCTGCTGTGTGGGGAGCTCTGGATGGGGTGGGCAGAAGGAGGAGACAGGGTGGGCCGAGGCGGGCCCCAGACCCTGGATGTACAGGGCTGATACCAGTCGCGGCACTGTATGTCCATGCCGGATGAAATGGATGGGTGCAGCAATCTGCAAGGGTAGACCCCCCTGAAAGAAAGGGAGGGCACAGGAGATTCCCTGAAGCCCGACCACAGCCTTGGCAGGCCTGTTTGGGGATCGGGAGGTGGGGAAAGGAAGCTATTCTGAGTCTGGGGTGAGTACGGCTAATGCATGGCATCCTGGTGTCATGGCAATGGGACGCCACAGCACAAGCCTCCAAGCAGAAGCCATGGCAGGGTGGATGGGGGGGAGCAGGGCATCCAAAAGGCCTGAATTGGGACATGTCCTGCTCATCCAAGCCCTTTGCACCCAATTCTGATCCCATGGGGCCATCTAGTTCTCGTGGGATCAGAATCAGGTGCAAATCTGGCCTGTCCAGATTTGGATGCCAGGATGGGCCAGATGTTCCCCTTTCTACATGGGGCTCCACATTAACTTTATGTGGCTTTAATATCCAGTTAGCAGCTGAATATCACCGCTAACCAGATAGCAATACCTCTGGCCGGCAAACCATGATAGTCAGTGCCAAACTCCAGATAGACTCTGGTGCTGAATATCCGAATTTAATTAAAGTGGCGGCAGTGAGATGCTTTAAAGGCACTGACTGCTGTCACTTAATAGTGACTCCATTGAATTTTATTCCTATGGACCCTGAGGCAGACAGTGGGTGCTAACACCATCACCTCATGCTAACCTTTAGTAAATGATCTCCTAATCGTAGTCTGTCTACTTCTCTTTTAGTAATACCTAAATATATGATAGTCATGGGAGATAACCACTGCCTCCATAACCTGCGTAAATTGTGCATCATCTAAAAACAAGCCAAAATTGCCTAACTGACCATATTTTTTAGTGACTGAGGATCTTCAAACCTTCATACAGATTGCTAAATCCTTCAGAACTCCTAAGCTCTGAATCTGTTTGCATACAGTTATAGATTCTCCACCAGTCTGAGGATGGCAACCAAGAAAGCACTTTTTTTGGGCTAACCATCCATATAATTTTAATTTTATTGGGATTTATTTTAAGCAAAGTATTGTGCATCCATTTACTAATAGCTAGAAACCCATTGCTTCAGAAAATTACTCAAAACCACACTCTACATAGAGCATTACGAAGACATCACGTAACCTGTTCAGAGACCTCAGTCACCTGCTCCTGACTCCCCTACTTCCCCCAAGTGCCCCTCCCCCCGCCTACCCTAGCCCCCCTCCTCCACCATATATACCCCCTTGTAATTAGCTCATGCTGTATATATTACATGTTAATTAAGCTACCCTTGTAGACATCCACACAAACTCTTCTATCCAATCACTGCATGCAGACCCCCCCTCCCCTTACAACTTGAATCGTTTGAAGTGAAAGCTTCCTTGATTTTAGGATAAGGCGGGATACAAATACCTTTAAATAAATAAATAAATAAAATTGTTTAATCATCAATATATCCTTTCTAATGAATCTGGCTTAAGCAGAATTAGCTGAAAGTCACCCGAGTATGAATAGTGTATAGAAACATTAAAACATGATGGCAGAAAAAGGCCATATGGCCTACCTAGTCTGCCCATCCATATCAACTAATGTAGTCCCTTTTTTCCTTTTGAGATCTTCTGTGTTTGTCCTATGCTTTCTTGACTTCAGATACTATCCTCATTTCTACTACCTCCACTGGAAGACTATTCCACACATCTACCACTCTTTCCATAAAGAAATATTTCCACATATTACTCCTGAGTCTATCCCTTTTCACCCTCATCCTATACCGCCCTCATTGCAGAGTTTACTTTTAACTGAAAGAGGTTCTCCTCCTGTGCATTTATGCTTTTTCTGCTGACCATTCCTCTCCCTATGCACCTAAACATCCTTCTGGCTTTCACCATTTATTTATTTTATTTTTATTATTTATTTACAGTCTCTTCTATACCGCGCTATTTGGCATCAGTGTGGTTTACATACAACAACTTACACATCTCATTAGCTGATCCGTGTTTACAATGAACAAGGTAATAGAACGTGGATAACTAGGGTAACTATATACATCTATGTGACAAGCTGGGTATTGACTCGCTGAACATAGTCATGGTTGATTGTGTGGTTGCCCTTTCTACATGTCTAGCTACTTTAAGATTATAAGAAACATTCACGCCCAGGTCCTGCTTTTCTTTTGTGGCCAGAAGTACTTTACCCCTTATACTGTATCGCTCCCTTGAATTTTTGCAGCCTAAATGCATGATCTTGCATTTTTTAACATTTAATCTCAGCTGCCAAATTCTTGACCTGTCTTCAAGCTTAGCTAGACCCCTTCTCATGTTATCTACTCCTTCCTGGGTATCCTCTCTATTGCAGATTTTGGTATCATCCAGAAAAGAGGCAAACCTTCCCAACAGCCCTTCTGCAATATCACTAACAAAAAAGTTAAAAAGAATTGAACCAAGAACATATCCCTGCGGCACATCACAGGTAACATCCTTCTCCTCAGAGTGAACTCTGTTTATCTAGACCCTGTGTTGCCTCCCATTCAACCAATTTCTAAACCAGTCAGTCACTTTAGTGTCCATCCCTAGGGTGATTAATTTTAAGTTGCCTGTGCGGAACAGTGCCAAACGTTTTACTGAAATCTAAGTACATGATATCTAGAACTCTCCCTCAGTCCAACTCTCTGGTTACCCAGTCAAAGAAATCAATCATATTTGTCTGACAAGACCTGCCTCTAGTAAACCCATGCTGCCTCGGATCCTGCAATCCATTGGACTCCAGAAACCTCTCTATCCTCTGTTTTAGCAGCATTTCCATTAACATAAAAATCTCCACACCACAAGCCACCCAATGCCATTCAACACCATGCCCACACACTCCTTACAATGTGTCCTAATAAACTCCTGATCCATACAAAACAAAATTCAAATCATCAAAGACCTCTCGGAATCAAAAAATCTGGACATACTCTGTATTACCAAAACATGGATCACAGAAACAGACAACATACTCCTTAAGAGGCTCATGCCAAATGGATACAACATATACCAATGTCCCAGAGCCCATCGACAAAGAGGTGGAGTGATGGTCATAGCCAAGAAAAACATCAACCTCCAGGTCCAGGCAAACAACAGCACCAATGAATCTGACTCCATCACCATCTAGAACAAAATGACCACAATCTGCCTCATATATAGGACACTGACCTCCAACACCAGTGACCTATCAGCAATACTGGATACAGTCATAACAGCAGAGAGAACAAGAAAGGAATTAATGCTTCTAGGAGACTTCAACCTCCCCTCCCTACACCAAGACCATGCACAATCCTTCCTTCAAGTCATGACAGCGATGGACCTAACACAACTAATAAATGCTCCCACACACGAAAAAGGAAACACATTGGACTTAATATTCTTCAATAGCCATAAAGCCCAAACAACCCCCCCCCCCCCACTCTATACAAGTACACCCAGTCCCATGGTCGGACCACAATCATCTAATTCTCACTCCCACAAGGCCCCACATACAAGTTCCAACCAGCAGCCAGCGACCAGAAGAAGATTTAAACCATTCAATAAACAGATCTTCATCAAAGAAAATATTGAACAAATGCCTACTGACTCCACCGACCCAGAAGTACTCATAGTAAATTGGAACAACACCATCAGAAAAGCAGCAATCACTCCCAATACTCCAAAGACCAAAATGACAGACACACATGAAACATCTTAAGAGTGACTGGTATACCCCAACCCTCCTACTCCTAAAGAGACAACTCCACAGACATGAAAGAAAATGGCAAAAAAACAAAACAAGACAGAGACAAAGGATAATATCTACAGCTGATGAAGGAATACCATATCGAAACAAAGTAAAATGAGAACACCATACCAAACTACTAAACACCGCAATCAACTGACCAAGAAAACTCTTCTCCATTGTGAAACAATTGACAAAACCACCAGCCACCATCAAGCAAGACATCAAGATCACCAACCAACAACTTGCCCAACACTACAAACAGCTACAGCCGCAACCAAGTAACAACACCCCACCCTCTACCGTGGACATACCCACAGACACCTGGAGCTCTATCATAACCATGGATGATCACATAGACACCTGGAGCTACTTCAATCAAATCAATAAAAGACAAATAGAGAACACCATAACATCCCTGAACACACAAACCTCCCTTTTCAATCCCTGCCCCACATAATGGATAAAGGCAACCAAAAAATAATTCAGTGGAATAATCACCAAAGTCATACAAGAGATACTTCAACAATGAATCATGCCCACAAGTCTAAAAATCTCCTCCATTCGTCCCTCACTGAAAAAAATCACATCAGACCCGGCATCATACAGACCAACTGCAAGACTGCCCTTCACAGCGAAAGTCATAGAGAAAACGGTTCAGTACCAACTACAAGAACACATTGACAGACACAATCTCCTAGATCTCCAGCAACACAGCTTCTGACCATAACACAGAGTGGAAACTAATCACACTCATGCAAGGAATGCAGCGGACCAACCAAGGCTACCTATTAGTCTTCCTAGACATCTCATCAGCCTTCAACACCATAATTCACCAAATACTGCTACAACACCTTCGCACAATTGAAATACAGGGAACTGCCCACTAAAGGTTCATATTCTACTCACTGACAGATATCAGAAGATAAGAATGGAACAACTCTTCAACCCCATACAAGCAAACCCAAGGTGTGCCACAAGGATTCAACCTCTCAGCTATGCTCTTCAACCTATACCTCCGACCACTCTGCACAATCATAAGAACACACAAACAAAACCTATACATCTACGCCAACAACATTATGATTTATGGACCAATCGACACACGCTAACCTGAAATAACAGCCCACCAAGAATGCTTCACCGAGGTAACAAAATGGCTAACAGAAAACAACCTACAAATAAATCATAACAAGACAGAGGACCTTTACGTAACAAGAGACACTGCATTCACCCACCCCCCACAATAACAAGATATGCCATACTGGGTCAGACCAAGGTCCATCAAGCCCAGTATCCTGTTTACAACACAGGCCAATCTAGGTCACAAGAACCTAGCAGTTTCCCCAAAAGACACAGCTATCCACAATGCTTGTATTGCTGCAAGCAGTGGATTTCCTGGGTCCCCTTTAATAATGGTTTATGGACCTTTCCTCCAGGAACTTGTCCAAACCTTTTCTTAAACCCGGCTACAATGAGCAAGATCACAATCAAAACTAAAAACAACTAAAACCAGAAAACAAACAAATAAGAGAGCTTTCTCACACTCTGCTCCAATTCTTTGGAACAATCTACCTGACAACATTCGCCTGCTATCTGATATAAAGGAATTTAGAAAAAAATTAAAAACTCACTTATTCATATTACACTACAATACACCCTCAGAACAGAATACTCAAATAGATACAGGCTAACATTTATACATTATTATTACATACTCTATTTTCAAAATAAATATCACTAATACACTATTAACCATACCACACTCTCATTCACATGATGATTATAGATTTAAACTAACAATGTATATATGTTCTAATATGTTATACCTTTAATGTTACAACATTCCTTGTAAATTATAATTATCTGTTCTATGTAAACTGACTTGGTATATTACATACCAATTAACCATGTAAACCGCACTTGATACTAGGGAAAGAGCGGTATATAAATAACTGTTAAATAAATAAATAAATAAATAAATACCTAGGATTCACCATCGACCAAAACCTAACCTTCAAAACGCACATAGGCAAAAACAAACAATTTACTTTAAGGCAAAGGAAGACATTCCAGTGCCTCCTACCACTCCTTGAACCAGACAACTTCTGTACTTTATTCCAAACATCAATAATAGTCTTGAAGGACTACAAAAGGGGACTGCTACTTCTGGAGAGAAATCTGCAATTCTAAGTATTTACTTCTGGGAATTTTTCTAAATCTTGGAGAAAAAGGAATTCTTTAGATTAAAGCTGATTAATCTGTGAACCCAGTGTATTTGTTCAATCAGTCAGGGCCTAATAGCAGCAAAGAGCTTTCAGTTTAAATTTAAAATACAGAAGAGAGCTTTCTGGTTAAATTTATTTATTTAACAGTTTTTTTTAATACTGCTTTATCATTTCAATCAAAGCTGTTTACATTATAACTTAAACTTGGTAATGCACATTAAACAGGGACATTGATAACTTGGATTTTTCTGAAGTAATGGAGGGTTAAGTGACTTGCCCAAGGTGTGCTAGTGGGAATCAAACCCTGATTTTGTGGTGCCTAAACCAGTGCTCTAACCATTAGGCTATTCCTTAACTCATTTAGACTCCCTCTATAGACCCCAAGACTCCCTCTATCCAAGCAAGAGCTGTGGGACTTTGCCTGGAAATTGGTCACAGATTACCTTTAGAAGGACAGGGTACTGTGTAGCAGCCAGCTTTTAATAATTCTTCTTTCCCTCCCTCCCTCCCCAACACCCACCCATCCCTGGTATACCCATAGCTTTATAGGTGCTTAAACCTCTTAAAGGAAAGGAGGTGCCATATTCATTCTCAGGTTTATCCTCATCAGGCATACATTAAGGATTAATTAAGCTTCAGGTAAACAAAGTACATTAAACATATTAGGTATAGTTGTATTAGTATAAATATCCCCAGCAACCTTTAGAAAGTAAAGAACTTAAATATCTAACCACAACATTAAAACTAAGGGGCATGTTTACTAAAAACCGCTAATTTGCGCGCCGCAAAATAGCGCACGGCAACGCAGCATTGAAACGCACATAAACGTGTTTAAACGCCCCGCACAAGTGCGTGTCACCCCCGCACAGGTACGCGGCACACTAACGGGCCCCGTACAAGTGCGGGCCCGCAAATGTACGATAGAGGCGTGGAACGGCTAAAGAAGGGCGGAGGAAGGCCCCGGAGAGGCGGAGGGACGGGGTCAATGGGTGGAGAGTGGGAGGGGAGAGTCTTCCCGCACAGTACCGGGCCAGAATTTCCATGTAAAAACTACCGCGAGTGAAACACTCGCGGTAGAAAGCATTTGAAGGGAAGAGAAACCATTTCCGTCATCAATGTACAGCAAAACCGGGGAAACCTGCAAAACGTCAGCAGTGTGATACATGTGCACAGAACAAAAGTGCAAATAAAAAGCGAAAATGACCACAAACAACATCTAAAAAATTAAAAGTCTGCGGGGGAACAGTGCTAGCAATGGGCACAAATAAGAAACACACCCAGGAAAGTTTACAAAAAAATGAATGAACCATGGAAAGGTGTATGGAGGGGAGACTCAACCAAAAAAAAACAACCCCTCTTTTGTAGCTGTCCTGGGAGTGTCCCCCATGTTTGTTCATGAAAATCTCTGTAGGCCATGTTGGTTATATCTTATCGCCCCTTTCCGTGGTCATGTCTGGGTATGATTTGCACGTTTGTCACCGGACAGGGTGAAGGAGCCCATAGTAAAATTGTGCAGAGCAGGGTGTGTGACCCCATCCTGCCAGTTTTATTATCCCCAGGTACTGCACCATCTCTGTGGCAACAGTGTAGTGCAGTGGACAGAGCCAGTACCTGTAAGACCATAGGGTCACAGGTTCAAATCCCATCTGGGGCTCATGGCAATATGTTCTCCACCACTAATCAGAGATATGGAAGACACCCCTTGTTTTGCAGAGAACATTAGCATGTTGCAAACATCCTTCTTATACTCCACACCGCACACACATCAGAACAATGGGCATCAGCCACATCCGAGTTGCCCAAATGCAGTCCTGGAGTGGCTCCACTCAATTAGGACATATGCTTATGCTAAGATAAGGACATGCTAGCATGTTGGTGGGACTGTACAGATGGTGGAGAGGGAAGTGGCTGCCAGCCACAGCATACATTTGACTAGCGAGGTGCAGGCTGTCACCGTCCACTAGTGACAGACAGCCCCTGTTGGATGTACAGTCATGGACGTCCCAGGGAACTCCGCCAAGCTGTAGATACACAGTGGTGCAGTGTACACAGAAAGTGTATGAAACAACAGAAGGTCACAGGTTCAAAGTTCGGCTGGGGATATTGCCAATCATGAGCACATATTTTACTCACAAATAAACCATGGTAGTAAGCAAAACCTTTAAGGCAGAGGACAGTGGCCTCAGTAAAACCCCCAACATTTACCATCACAACCACACACACCATGAACAGGGCGATCACCTAGAGCAGAGTATCCCAAATACAGTTTTGGACGACCACACAACAGTCAGGTTCCATGCTGCCTCTAATACAAATGACTGTGCTGCATATCTATGTACCACCCTCATGTCATGCAGATGTAGCACATGCATATCCAGGAGGGACAGCATAAAACTACAACAGTGTCAGCCACACCATGAGATGATGTGGGAATGCCTGATGAAAAGCACCAGCCAACAGGCCCTGACACACCCACGCCCACAGGTTGCATTGGACAATGCATCCTGGAAAGGCAGGACATTGGGCCCTGCCTGTAACCGCCAATAGTAGCAGTTGCAGATGTCACCAATGCCACCCCACACCTGGGGACATGGTACACAGCTATCTAATGTCATCATTGAACACAGTGAAATATGGATGTATATGTTCAGCACATTTTGCCCATTGAGCACCACATGACAATCATGCAGATGTGGGTCATGTGTGCAGCAGGTCTGTTGTATGACAGTGTGTACATCCTGGGTGGGTGACCCCCACCAGCTATGTGTAACATATCCATGCCTGTACTGTTCCCAGGACTGTTGTGTCGCATAGGGCTGTTAAACCACGTGATTGTACCACACAAGACGACCAACCCTGGTAATGGTCACAGCAATGTGAAACATCAACATACACTCACAAGAAAGGCAGGGCTAAAAGATAGGTATGTTGGAAGGGTTTCTGGCTCATGCAGCATAACATGTGCATGAGTCAACATTGCTGAAGGAGAGAGCATGTGTCCCCACACCAATGGATTTTTTCCCCTAGGTAGTCACCCCAAACCCATAATGCACAGCATAGGTAGTTGCATACATGCACAGTGGATGTTCAACAACTGAGTGGCACCAGCACTAACAGGGCCTGCAGCATGTTAGCCGAGGTGTACTGGTATCAGTGGGGTCAGTGGCAGGTGGCCAGAGAAGATGGAGCCAGAGACCCTGACACGTGGGTGCACTGGCCCATAACAGAAAGGGCCGCTAGGACAAACAGACATGCTATTTGCAGGGTCTACATTGACTCAGTGTCCGCATGGTGGTGCAGGGGACACAGCCAGTGTGTTGTGGAGACAAAGATAACAAGTTCAACTCCCAGCTGGGGCCATCGGCAACACAGTGCACATATTTTATCCACCAGTAAACCGTTATTGGGAATAAAACCCACACCTGCAGAGAAGAAAAGTTTTTTCTGAGGATTGTTATTTTACCATAAGTAGCTCATAGCCCTCAGAAATGTCCAACACCTACAGCAGCGTACACACAATGCAGTACCGGAGGGCCACATGTCAGTTAGCTGTGATGCTGTCCCCAATATAACGCCTCTTTATCATGGTGGTGTACGCCTACTGCTGGCAGAGGGGGCAGTGGCTGCTGCACCACAGCAGATGCTGGCCTAGCTACCCTCATGTGGCTGCAGTCCAATCCACCAGACAGGCACTGTGTGACAAACAGCCATGGACTCCCCCGGGAATGAGCTGTTGCTGTGCTAAGACGGTGGTGCAGTACACATAGCAAGTGCCCCAAGAGCAGAAGGCCCTAGGTTCAAATCTCAGCTGGGGCACCTGCCATCCCACCCCCCATTTTCTTTCACATGCACAAAACCTGCTATTAAAGACTGCAATTCCCCTGCTGATGACAGAAGCGTTGGAAAAGACAACTTATTTTACAATAAACAGCACACACCACATAAACATATGCCTCGCCCACAGTACAGTCCCCCAAATGCAGCCATGCAGGCACAAAGAACACCCATGTTCGCTGATGTATCCAATAAAGATGCGTGTGCTGCAAGTTAATTGAACACCACCATGGTATGCATCTGTCTGAGAGGCATATTCATCACGGACATCATGAAAACCTGACCAGTGTGTGTGCCATATTGCCTGGGTTTTCTGAAAATATGGCCTACAGCAGTGGGCAACAGGGCCAGAAACAGCTGCACCTGCAGGCCCCAATATCTGATGACCAATGCAGTGGCAGGATGTCGGGCCCTGTGTGCCCCTCCAATAACTAGCATGTGCAGACATTACCAATCACACACTACACATGGCGATACCTCACACACATATCAGAAGCCTGGTATGAGCAGTGACTGTTAGAAATGTCTATGCGAAGCACAAGCAGATCATCGAGCTGTAACATACCAACGTCTCAGATGTATGTACAATGTGTGTCAGGTCAGGTGCCCTCCAGAGATTGTCAGCCTGGAACATATCACAACAAATGTACCCCAACGTTGCCATACCCCCAGTGTGCCCATTACTGTTGCGTTGGTCTCTGCTCCTAAATAACCGTACATCGTCTCACTGCTGTCCTAGGTGTAGGGAGTGTGTGTCTGTTGATCCAGTGTGTGCTGGCTGCCAACACCTCCCACAGCCCACAATGATAGCACCGTTGCCAGTATTGGTCTGCAAATGTGCATAATGAGGAGCAAAGTACTCTGGGTATAGAACACACAGGGTGGCAGGAGCAGGATGCAGCTACACAGGGCAAATGTGCATGCCTAGGACCATGTTGTGCCTTGCTATCACCTCCACAAACATGGTGCCCATAGCATGTACGGTGAGGAGGCAACCCTCACCACGAATGATCAGTGACCACGCCATGGCTAGGTTACTACATATTGCCATACAGTAGTTCTCCTCTGTGATTTTTATGGGCCGTGTGTATGGGGGTTGTGCAAACATCCCAGTAATGGGTGCACAGAGTGTCCCTGGTAGCATGCAGTATGGACCGTCAAGCGGCCTGAAAGCAGTTACCATGTGTTTGGCTGGAACACCTTGCAGGGTCAGTAGCTGGCCACACACTGGCCTCTGCTGCAAAATGTCAGATGGTGTTGGTTGAGCTGGGTGGCTCTGGCTCAGCTGTTTGTCTGCCTGATCTAGACATATGGATATGTTCAAAATTGCAGAGAGTGACCTGTAGGTACTGGGTACGACAGGCGGAATGAGGTTGCTGGCAACTGCTAGCACCGTAGTTGGGCTACAGAATGTGCATATTGTAATATTGCACAAAGTGTGTTTGACAGGAAAGTGCAGGTGGTCAGACACATATAGCCAATGTGGCCAGAAATCTCCCTTACCCCTTCACATATATTATGAAGGGCAGGGCTCTCACAAGGGAGATGCACCCTTGGGTGAGCATTGTAGCCTGAAGGAGGACTGTATGCATCAACCTATCAGACATCGTCTGACAAGCTGATCTGATGTTCTTGGCCCTCTCAGCCAGGACAGGTGCTGTGTGTCTCACCTCACACTCAGGGTGATTAAAAGCCACACACACTGTGAGGTTCTGTACCCACTCTGTACCTGCAACACAGAAGGTCTGTCCACAAAACTATGTCCAGGTGCTGTGTGGTTGCACACCCTATCGTTGGACCATTAGTAGACTGCTGCTTTGCATGTGCAGTGCATCATGGGGGTGAGTGGACTGACGTTACCCTGTTAACTGCAGCACAAAGTCTGCCTAGGTCATATTGCAGACAGCCAGATAGTCTCATCACAACCCCAGAGCTGTAGTCCAGTGGTGACTGTAATGCCTCAGGAGCAAAAGGTTGTTAGTTCAAATTCTAAATGTGGTTCTACAAGGAAAGTATTTTATATATCCTGACTTTGGCCCATAGACTCCACCAGTCAGCAGTAGTGTGGGGAAACGTTCTGAAAATAAACATACATTGAACAAGGCAGTGTCACATTAGTTAAATTTGTTTTTACAAGGTCCATGGGGGCTCTCAGGTGTGGAACGTGGGTAATGTCCTCAAGTACTGGCAACTTAAACACCATCACAGTGCATTAACCCAGGTAGACCCTATAAGGTGGTCTGTGGGGTACCTGCTGCTGACAGCACTGTGAGGATCTCACAACAACCACCAGTACTCCACAGTCATGGACATGTCATTGGCTGCACCCACCAATAACCTCACTGTATATGGACGTATGCAACCTCTGGCTCCCCATGCAGCAAGGTTAGGTGTGGGCCACAGCTAGATTGATAAGAACAGATGCCTGGCTGGCCAAAGAGGCAATCATGCAGACAGTGTGTTGTTGTTACCAGGGTTGTGGTGCTCCATCAGTGAGAATGGTGTATGACATATGATGTCTGCAGCAGTGTGAGTGTCTTGCCACCAGCAGCACCTCTGTAATGTAGAAAGGGCTCTGGGGCAAGTAATAATGTTGCAAAGTATGAAAATATATGCTGTGCACAGCATAGATGTAGATGGAAAGCACCATGGCCAATGGTGTTACAACGTATGATAATGTGAGCTGCCTGAGACAGGCACTCCAGAGCGCAAAAGGAAGATGTAAGCCATGATGCCTCGTTAAGCAGCCAATGTATCCACCATTGCGCTATATCTCAGCCCCCAGGACTGTATGCCAGCAGATCTACCAAATTCTAATGTGGATTGTGGTGACATGCTGTCCACATTGCCCCCTAATGTCTAACACGCAACCTATTTTTCCTGTGTAATGCACACATATGAACCCCCGCAAAACACCTATGGCAACCACCAAATCATTGATGTCTGTACATGGTGAGTCAACACAGAACAGAGCCAACTAACACACATCATGCCATATCACCAGGTTGCTTGACCCCTGACGCTGATGGTTTGTTTGCACCCATTGCTATCAGTGGCAGAGCACTATCTGCTATGTGACACACATAGCACACCTCATCTGACAATGGCCTTGGAATCAGTGCATATGTGTCCAGAGGTTCAAGACCACATTGTGTGAACAAGTAATATTCAGAATCATTAAATTATGTTATAGAGAGATACCTTGTAGCTATGTGAGCATGCAAACAACATGAAACCTATTTGTATTAATAAATGTAAAACATGTGTATGAATGATGCGTGCCGCTAATATTTGCACTTTTCAGGAGCGCAGCAATGCGGAACGCATGGGCAAGCAGTTATGAGGGCCGCAGCCATGCGGCGCGCACGTGCTTGCTCCGATACGCGCAAATGCGGAAGTGGCGTCGTTAGCGTTCGCGCGTCTACACGCCCACAAACAAAATGGCGTCAAGGAGCAGGAAGCCCGCCTTCAGCTACAGGGAGCTGTGCCTCCTGGCCTCCCTTATTGGCCCGAAACAAAAAATCCTTTTCCCAGGGCCCTCCAGGAGGATAAACATGGGGAAGGTGCTGAGGGCCTGGGAGAGGGTGACCAGGCGCTTTAACCGTGAGGCAGACCACCCACGTGAGGTAAGTGAATGGCCACAGGTCACAAAACCATATACACAGACAGGGTTAATGTCAGCTGTCCATGCTGTTGTGTGTAAGTAGGCTAGATAAATTACGTGTAGTAGGGAAACCACATGCCAGATGCATTGTGTACCACATCTGAGTGTTTGCCCATGTAGCCATGTTCAGATCCATGTGCCCACAGAGGGCATGATGACCCCATGGCCTCATGACAGCTGCTGGCATTGATGTACTACAGACCACTGTAACACAGCTAGGCCAACCATCAGCCTAAGGAGTGTCTAGAATCACCATGTGCTGATGGAGGTATCTGCATCTGGAGGGTAACACATAGGGGCAACCATCAGGGGTCGTGGAACCTTCAGCACAAAGGCCCTGACGCACACAGGTGGCCAGGGGTTGTTTACAAATGTGGTATAATACATTCCCCTCCCCTCAGGGCTACAGAGAGCCACTCAAAGTGTGCCCTGGCAACCTGGAGATATAGATCTGCGTCCTCATGTACTATGAAACATAACCCATATCTCCAGGAGGTCAGAGAGGCCATCCAAGTGGGTCCCCTATCACCCTGGGCCTATGGTTGTGTGTCCTAATGTAGTTTGAACCCTCCTCCCTAACTCCAGGAGTGCAGAGAGGCCATCCAAGTGGGCCCTCTATCACCCTGGAGCTATGGATCTGTGTCCTAATGTAGCTTGAACCCTCCTCCCTAACTCCAGGAGTGCAGAGAGGCCATCCAAGTGGGTCCCCTATCACCCTGGGCCTATGGTTGTGTGTCCTAATGTAGTTTAAACCCTCCTCCCTAACTCCAGGAGTGCAGAGAGGCCATCCAAGTGGGTCCCCTATCACCCTGGGCCTATGGTTGTGTGTCCTAATGTAGTTTGAACCCTCCTCCCTAACTCCAGGAGTGCAGGGAGGCCATCCAAGTGGGTCCCCTATCACCCTGGGCCTATGGTTGTGTGTCCTAATGTAGTTTGAACCCTCCTCCCTAACTCCAGGAGTGCAGAGAGGCCATCCAAGTGGGCTCTCTATCACCCTGGAGCTATGGATCTGTGTCCTAATGTAGCTTGAACCCTCCTCCCTAACTCCAGGAGTGCATAGAGGCCATCCAAGTGGGCTCTCTATCACCCTGGAGCTATGGATCTGTGTCCTAATGTAGCTTGAACCCTCCTCCCTAACTCCAGGAGTGCAGAGAGGCCATCCAAGTGGGCTCTCTATCACCCTGGAGCTATGGATCTGTGTCCTAATGTAGTTTGAACCCTCCTCCCTAACTCCAGGAGTGTAGAGAGGCCATCCAAGTGGGCTCTCTATCACCCTGGAGCTATGGATCTGTGTCCTAATGTAGTTTGAACCCTCCTCCCTAACTCCAGGAGTGCAGAGAGGCCATCCAAGTGGGCTCTCTATCACCCTGGAGCTATGGATCTGTGTCCTAATGTAGCTTGAACCCTCCTCCCTAACTCCAGGAGTGCAGAGAGGCCATCCAAGTGGGCCCTCTATCACCCTGGAGCTATGGATCTGTGTCCTAATGTAGTTTGAACCCTCCTCCCTAACTCCAGGAGTGCAGAGAGGCCATCCAAGTGGGTCCCCTATCACCCTGGGCCTATGGTTGTGTGTCCTAATGTAGTTTGAACCCTCCTCCCTAACTCCAGGAGTGCAGAGAGGCCATCCAAGTGGGCTCTCTATCACCCTGGAGCTATGGATCTGTGTCCTAATGTAGCTTGAACCCTCCTCCCTAACTCCAGGAGTGCAGAGAGGCCATCCAAGTGGGTCCCCTATCACCCTGGGCCTATGGTTGTGTGTCCTAATGTAGTTTGAACCCTCCTCCCTAACTCCAGGAGTGCAGAGAGGCCATCCAAGTGGGCCCTCTATCACCCTGGAGCTATGGATCTGTGTCCTAATGTAGTTTGAACCCTCCTCCCTAACTCCAGGAGTGCAGAGAGGCCATCCAAGTGGGTCCCCTATCACCCTGGTGCTATGGTTGTGTGTCCTAATGTAGTTTGAACCCTCCTCCCTAACTCCAGGAGTGCAGAGAGGCCATCCAAGTGGGCCCTCTATCACCCTGGAGCTATGGATCTGTGTCCTAATGTAGTTTGAACCCTCCTCCCTAACTCCAGGAGTGCAGAGAGGCCATCCAAGTGGGTCCCCTATCACCCTGGGCCTATGGTTGTGTGTCCTAATGTAGTTTGAACCCTCCTCCCTAACTCCAGGAGTGCAGAAAGGCCATCCAAGTGGGCCCTCTATCGCCCTGGAGCTATGGATCTGTGTCCTAATGTAGTTTGAACCCTCCTCCCTAACTCCAGGAGTGCAGAGAGGCCATCCAAGTGGGTCCCCTATCACCCTGGGCCTATGGTTGTGTGTCCTAATGTAGTTTGAACCCTCCTCCCTAACTCCAGGAGTGCAGAGCGGCCATCCAAGTGGGCCCTCTATCACCCTGGAGCTATGGATCTGTGTCCTAATGTAGTTTGAACCCTCCTCCCTAACTCCAGGAGTGCAGAGAGGCCATCCAAGTGGGTCCCCTATCACCCTGGGCCTATGGTTGTGTGTCCTAATGTAGTTTGAACCCTCCTCCCTAACTCCAGGAGTGCAGAGGAGGCCATCCAAGTGGGCTCTCTATCACCCTGGAGCTATGGATCTGTGTCCTAATGTAGTTTGAACCCTCCTCCCTAACTCCAGGAGTGCAGAGAGGCCATCCAAGTGGGCTCTCTATCACCCTGGAGCTATGGATCTGTGTCCTAATGTAGCTTGAACCCTCCTCCCTAACTCCAGGAGTGCAGAGAGGCCATCCAAGTGGGCTCTCTATCACCCTGGAGCTATGGATCTGTGTCCTAATGTAGTTTGAACCCTCCTCCCTAACTCCAGGAGTGCAGAGAGGCCATCCAAGTGGGTCCCCTATCACCCTGGGCCTATGGTTGTGTGTCCTAAGGGAGTTTGAACCCTCCTCCCTAACTCCAGGAGTGCAGAGAGGCCATCCAAGTGGGCTCTCTATCACCCTGGAGCTATGGATCTGTGTCCTAATGTAGCTTGAACCCTCCTCCCTAACTCCAGGAGTGCAGAGAGGCCATCCAAGTGGGCTCTCTATCACCCTGGAGCTATGGATCTGTGTCCTAATGTAGCTTGAACCCTCCTCCCTAACTCCAGGAGTGCAGAGAGGCCATCCAAGTGGGCCCTCTATCACCCTGGAGCTATGGATCTGTGTCCTAATGTAGTTTGAAACCCTCCTCCCTAACTCCAGGAGTGCAGAGAGGCCATCCAAGTGGGTCCCCTATCACCCTGGGCCTATGGTTGTGTGTCCTAATGTAGTTTGAACCCTCCTCCCTAACTCCAGGAGTGCAGAGAGGCCATCCAAGTGGGCTCTCTATCACCCTGGAGCTATGGATCTGTGTCCTAATGTAGTTTGAACCCTCCTCCCTAACTCCAGGAGTGCAGAGAGGCCATCCAAGTGGGCTCTCTATCCCCCTGGAGCTATGGATCTGTGTCCTAATGTAGCTTGAACCCTCCTCCCTAACTCCAGGAGTGCAGAGAGGCCATCCAAGTGGGCTCTCTATCACCCTGGAGCTATGGATCTGTGTCCTAATGTAGCTTGAACCCTCCTCCCTAACTCCAGGAGTGCAGAGAGGCCATCCAAGTGGGTCCCCTATCACCCTGGGCCTATGGTTGTGTGTCCTAATGTAGTTTGAACCCTCCTCCCTAACTCCAGGAGTGCAGAGAGGCCATCCAAGTGGGCCCTCTATCACCCTGGAGCTATGGATCTGCGTCCTAATGTAGTTTGAACCCTCCTCCCTAACTCCAGGAGTGCAGAGAGGCCATCCAAGTGGGTCCCCTATCACCCTGGGCCTATGGTTGTGTGTCCTAATGTAGTTTGAACCCTCCTCCCTAACTCCAGGAGTGCAGAGAGGCCATCCAAGTGGGCTCTCTATCACCCTGGAGCTATGGATCTGTGTCCTAATGTAGTTTGAACCCTCCTCCCTAACTCCAGGAGTGCAGAGAGGCCATCCAAGTGGGCTCTCTATCACCCTGGAGCTATGGATCTGTGTCCTAATGTAGCTTGAACCCTCCTCCCTAACTCCAGGAGTGCAGAGAGGCCATCCAAGTGGGTCCCCGATCACCCTGGAGCTATGGATCTGTGTCCTAATGTAGTTTGAACCCTCCTCCCTAACTCCAGGAGTGCAGAGAGGCCATCCAAGTGGGTTGTCTGCCACCATGGAGATAGGTATGCATGTGACAGTGTAGGCTACCACATCCACCAATCCCCAGTTGTCTGTCCAGCCCATCACAGTATGCCACAGTCACCCTGGTGATATGGTGCAGTGTGAGGTTGGTGTTCAGTCAATTATCTGTACCACATGCAGGCCTGATACATGCATCTGGCGTCCAGGGTGTCACCATGTTGCAATGCTGTATCTTGATGATGATATGCCGTAGGACACCCAATACCGTGGTGGCTAATAGCTTATTGTAACGGAGATTATCTCAGTCCCATATGTCACCTAGGGTATAGTGGTCTGGTTGCAACTCACACCTGCCCTATGTGGCACATAGTCCAACACACGCACTGTACATGTATGGACATGTTATGGTAGATGCTGATATGGTTGTGCGTTCACAAAAGCTATCACACAGTAGCCTCGAGATGGAAGCCCAAACCCTTGCGAGAGGGACATGTGCACAGCTATGTATGCAGAATTGAGGTTTACCTACACAAAAGCCTACAGGCACAATGACCCTTTGTCTACATGTACCTCACAGCTGCCTCTGGGGGGTTCCAGACACACATCCAGGTTGCACACTACAGCCTATCATCCACAAATGTACAGGGGCCGAAACAGCACATATCCGTGTAATGTGTCATTGTCCGTAGTGTGTGCACGCACATCTCATAGAACCCTCAGGGACACAGGTCAGAGGAACATAAAACCACCCGAGAAGCTGGAAGGTGACAGATGCATGTCCACCATCGCCAGTATGCTGTGTCTCACAGTCGTCAAGGTACGTCTGATGTAGCTATCAGTAGCCCTATGACATACAGGACACACAACTCAGTGTGTTGGGTCAGGTAATTACATCCATGGCCATCTAGATATCCATGTGTCATGGACCTGCCCCCCTGCACACGGTGCTTAGGGCAAACCACTCAATGTCACATGTATGTGAACACAAACATATTTACCGTTACATCTGGGTGCCATTGCGTTTGGATTGCATGACATGTACAGTTAATGTGACCCCACATGTATCTAATGTAATACCTACTGGGCTAAAGGCCTCCCCATGGACATCCACATTGGCCAAACAAATGTGCCATGCCAATGCCATGTCTGTCAAGGGTGCCAAAGGGAGACGTCCCCCATGCATTTAGGGAGACATGGACATTGCCTCATAGGTGTCGCTGCACACATGTCCACACCCACATTGAGGCATGGATGTGGCACTGGGGACAGATATTCACCTGGAATAGGAATGAGGGCACTCACCCATATCTGTCTGTGATGCAGAGTGCAAGACAGCATGCTACTGCTCCCCCCCATCCACCATAAAAGCCTATGGGAGTACCCCACAGCTCATGTGGTCTGCCCTGTTGAAAAGCCCAATTGCTGCTCCCCAGTGCATAATGTCACGGAAAAATGTCATCTCTGTGTCCGTCTAAGTATGGGAAAGCAACCCCTGTGTGTGTCTCTGCTGAGGTCCCCACTAACTGTGACACTGGTGTATCTGATATCCCAGCACTAGTAGCTGTGTTGACATGATTCAAAGACAACACCAGGGGAACACTGAGAATTACCCAAGTACGTTGCTCTTCTATGTATGCATAGGCCCAAACCATGCCATTAGCATGGAGAACACACCATGTGCGGGAGGACATGCTCCAGGAGTGCCAAACACTCATTGGTCACTGTCAGCCATGCCTAGTGTGCTGACTGCCAAGGCCCCACATGTGACCTGTCACCATGATTGACCAGTGGGATGGCATCCAGGGGTGTGGTTTGGCCGAGACGTCCAGCCATGCGCAAACACCCCCCACAATGTGGCTGTGTTGGTAGCCATTTCCCCAGTGTTTCACCATGTGTCGTGTGGATCACATCTAGACTAACATATTGTGGCATGTTCCCAGAGGGGACATAAACCCCACAACATAGGGATGCCCTGGCAGTGGCACTGACAAATGCAGTTGGTGACAACAGCTCTGGTGTTACCACCAGGCCCAACAAAGGGAGTCAATAACCACTATACCAGTGGGGAGTCGGCACATGCGTCATAACACCACGTGTTTAGCATTGGGGCATGGGATGTGTCCATGACAACTGCAAAGGCATAGCAGGTTGTCACTAGCACACAGATTGATGTGGCAAAGACACGGGGCCTGCAGCCATCCCTAGTACACCAGGGTACAAGACAACCCCCCCAGGACACACATATTGTGTCATTGGCACACACAATGTTTTGGCGCACAGCATGGGCATATGGACCCTCAATGCAGATGTCTATTGTGTGGGACACATTGGTACCATGTAAACGCAGACACTACGCGCCTGTGTTCCAACACTGCATGCTCCCAAAAACCACAGGGGACAACATATGTGCAATCCCCCTAGGTGCCTAGAGAATGGGACGGCTCAGAGTCCAGTAATGTGAATTGCAAGGGGGTGCCAGCATGTCCAAAACGGAAAGTAGTCACACCCTAAGTTCAGACCCACTGGGGGCTGGCCTGGCCTATGGACATGTTCCACTCAGTTGCAGTCGAAAATGAGATGCAACACAGGGACATGAGGTTGATATCCATCCATAGCCACATACGCCAGGGGAGGGTCCCACCCTGGCTGGACATCAAGACATACAGGATAACACCCTGAACAGGAGGGGATATCCCCCCCCAACCCAACCCACAGGGCACAATTTGGGATCATAACGAGGCAGCGGTAGACGGTAGCAGTGGTTGCAAATGGAAGGCCCCCTGTGCACCCCATTGTGGTGTAGTCGTTATGTTCACAACACAATGTCACAGATGACATGTTGTCAGACACTCTGTTACTGGTGTATGAACACAGCTTGTGTGGCTGCTGTGTGTGCCATGGATCCCTGCCCTCACACAGGATACTGTCCCAAACAAGGTTGCAGGGGATGTATTGGAATGGTGTCTCATGAACATGTAGAGCACCTAGATGTGGCCCTCCCATATGACATGGGGAAGGTATGGTTCGTGCCTGACAGTCATGGTTGTAGCGAGGGCAAATGATGGCAAAAGGTTATCATTGGGCTGGTGTGGACACATGGGGTGAGTCCCTGCCCCTGACATTGTGGCATATGCTTCCAAAAGTGACATGTCTGTCACACGATAATGTCTGATACACCCACTGTATGTGTGTCTAACTGTCATGGACAATGTGACAGCAAGGATCTATGAGGTGGATGCTGACACGTCCTGGCCTGTGCAGGGTGGTCAAACAGTACTACACAGCAAATGCAAGGACAACAATGACTACACACTGTGCATGTCTAATGTAGCCCATCGGTCATATGGCCATCATGGACCACACCCAGCTCTACATGACAGAAATGTACATGTTCCACACGCCAACATATCTGGGAAACAACCAGGCGTAACTTGTACAGTCGCAATACCAAATAGAGGACATCCCACCACCTGGTCAGGTACATCCCCACCGCCCTGCAAACCACTGACAGAGATATGGGACAGCTCATGATCACCATGTACCCCCATGCATGTGTGTTGCTACACACCATAGGGGGACTGGACACTGTCAACCATGGGAGGTGGCCCATGCAAAACACCCAAACACACCCACCCTTCACAACACAATGTGAGGACAAATCTCATACTATTACCCCTGCATGCCGTGTGGGAGCTGGCCACACTAGCTTACAAGGGGTACAAGTAGGGGCAATCGCAGCAGGCGGGTTGTGTATGACACATCCCCAATATGCGCCTAAGCAACACTACATGAAGGCACAGACACATAGGGATGCGATGTGTTATGGTGCTGCTGTGACAGGACCAGGTAC